>QJNZ01000098.1:16605-144768 GCA_004155055.1 Monosporascus sp. CRB-8-3
GCCGCCCCCCCCCGAGAAATTCCCCTGTGACATGTTGAGGGTCTTGCTCAGTCTACTTTTGGGGTATCGTGCCGTCATAGACGCCGGCGTGGTTTCTTCGAAGCCGCTCGATCCGGGCCCCGGGGGCTCTTGTCTACTATCAAACCACCATACTACGTGGTGACACACCGCTTGCGGAGAAAGTTGGGCTCAATTGCCGGTTGTTCGACATTCTACTAGATGCTATATACCGAGTAGTCCCACTGCCCTGGCCCAGCGGCCTCACTCCATATCCGCTTGGTGTCGACATATGACCTAGTCCAGCCCGTGTAGGGTCCCGCCTGGCGGCTAGAATCCAACGCCGTCCCTTGTATTGCTTCTATATATATCCATTGTAGCCAGGGGCTCCAAACTCGTCAGTGCTCTCTGCACGGACAAAGTACTCGGAAGACCGAAGCCGACGAAACTGCATCTCCTGGTCCTGTCCTCACGCCGACTATAATCGTCTGGGAGACAAGACGGCTCGTCGGCTACTGGATACTGATGCCGGCTGCCGAGATCCTCGGAGGGAGGGATAAATAACCTTTATGTCGGTAGGACCCATCGACGGCGAGCTATACTTTGAGAAGATGAGTGATTCTTGATCCCATAAGTACCCAGACCAGGGTGTCAGAGGGGGGGATTTTGACATACCACCCTCGGGCTTGGCGGAGGCGACAACTTGAGGAAATTTCTGATCTCTCTCGTATCCGAATGGACGATCGCTCGAGCTGTCTGGCGTGCATGCCGACCTCTGACGCAGTGGGCTAAAGCAGTTGTATAATCCCTTCAGACAGCCATCTGTCGATACCACTTGGCCTCATGGGCCTCGCCATACCACAAACCGACTTTTCTAGGTCCGCGGAGGACGCGGGCGACAGCACGCAGCCTCAGCTGATGTTCTCTCGGGGAGCTGGCAAAGAAAGTGGTGGCCAAAAGGGTTAATAGGTGCCAATCGGCGTTTTATGGGTCTCGGGTATATCAATTATTTTGATCACCACCTTTGGTTGGCTGGTAGGGGTGGGGGAGGGATCAGAGTGCCACTGCTTCCCGTTGTCGTTTCCTGCTACTCGGTGGGAGCAGCTCAGGTGTCGGGGCACTGTTTGTTCCGGCCGGTTGTAGCCTCCCAGCAAGAACTACGTGCCCAACGACGAGGGGACTTACCAACAAACAGCAGCACCGAACCCTCATCAACGAGCATCAACCTCGCTCGTGTCACGGCGACGCCTGGACCACTACAGCAAATGCCCCATATTCCAAAAGGGATACGGAATTCCAAGCCCCTGACATGAATTCTGAATGGCCCTATATGCGCGGAAGCATCCACCTGTTCACCAATGCCATGTCGTCCAACGCCGCGACAGCTCGAAGTGCCCGCCCGCCCTCCGAACGTCAGGACCCGTCATCACCTTGGACCCCTGACTTAGGCAACTACTCCATCTCGTAAACCCGAGGCGGTGGAGGAGCGCTGCCGCTTAGCTCGACGGGCTGCCTGTTCGCGGGGAGTTCGGTCGGGGGCGCCTTCGAATTCGCCTCCTTCTCCCAGTAGACGGCGCCGCCGAGCTCGGCCGGGGCCGGACCGCCGTCGAGCTCCGACCTACCCGCCCCATTTCCGCTTCCGCCCTGCTGCAGCAGCCGCCTCCTCCTGTACCGCCTGAGGAGCAGGAAGCCGAGCGCCAGGAGCAGCAGGCCGCCAACGGTGGCGCCGACGACGGCGCCGATCCTGGCGGCGTGGGAGGACGACGCCTCTCCCTGCTCGCCCGACGACGAGGAGCCGCGGTCACCCGTCTCGAGGGCGGCTTCCTCCCCGCCGGTAGAGGAGGACATGGTGGTCGCGGCGTCGCCGACGAGCGCGATGCCCACGGCACCGCCATACAGCACGACGTCGCTCGCGGGCGTCACGAACTCGGACCGGTTCTGGTAGTCAACAAGAGTGAGGGTGGTGGTCTCGCTCGGCCCCACGGCGAACGTCGTGAGCGTGCAGTCGACCGTCATGGCCACGCGCGTGGAGTCCGGTGGGAAGTTACACCAAGGGTGGACCGGGTCGTTGTCGAAGATGAGGCCGCTGCACGAGGCGGGCCGGTTAGTAAGTCAAACACATACAACACACAACACACGACACACACTGCTGAATTGTCTGGCTTACGCCCCGAGAAGATGACATCCGTTGTGTACAGCTGGTGGGAAAGAAAGGGAGTGAGAACTTCTAGTTACCTAGGACAGCACCACGTCAGGTACGGCTGGCTCACGCTCGCCGTCGTCCAGCCCCGGGGGCAGTACAGGCCGGGGGAGTAGGTGGGCCCGTTCCAGTCGCCGGGCGGGTAGCAGCCGTTCCTGCTCGTGCGCGGGCCGCACGTGGGCACGATCTCCGTGTACTCGGGGTGGTACGCATCATAAGGCATGAAACTCACGAAGTCGACGCTGGTGGACGTGTAGAATGCGCGGAGATAGTGCACCTCGAAGCAGTAGTCGTCAGGCGTGAACGTCGTCGTCATGGGGCCGTCGTGGTTGCCGCTATCGCCGGGGACCCAGACCCTCCTGGTGGTAGTAGTCATCTTGATTGTCCGTGTGCACACGCACCTTGTATGGGGTAAGTTAAACCGAATGAATACCGAGACGTTCCCTCCAAAGAACGGGCCGTCAATACAAAAGCACAATTGAGGTCATCAGCCATCATCAGAACGGAGGTGCGTGAGTGTCCTCCTTTATACGGTCTAGCACGTTACATTGGCGGGTCGTGATCAGAATAATTGACACACTTTCTTAGGACCCACTACCCAAGAGTGTGATAATTATCTTGATCACGATCTGTTAGGCTTCCCCCACCACGATAGAGGGCTCTACCTGGAGCAGTACTGAGAACACAAGAAATGAAATTGGGGACTTTGCAATTCATTTGTTATGCCAGGAGAGCTACGAGACAAGACGCTGCATCTCGACCGCGCCACGAAAGCCCCTTCGGGTCTCGTGGCAGGGCAGGGAAGTGGGGAGGGTCTCGAAATGCTTCCCTATCAGGCTCCGGACAAAATAATTGGGACACCGTGCAGGAGTAGGGGGCGGTGGGATGTCCCAACTATTTTGTCCAGAGCCTGCCTATCCCAGAACGGACGACGGCTCGGCACTAATTAACACATGCCGGCGCTGCTGGGCTGACGGTAGGAAAGCCTTGGAAAGTGTTCCAGCCAGCTTGGCGAGTGGTCATTGAAAGAGGTGCCGCTGAGCCGAATATGCAAGGTTGTGTTTTTGAGGAGCTGTGGAAGAACGAGTTATATTTGCATATTTGCATAGGATAGGAGCACCTGCCATTATTGGGCGGCGCCGTGTTATCTACCCCTTCCCCCTTTTAGCCCTACATCCACTTTTCATGCAGTGAGTAAGCCATCACTGTAGATCCGCAACATTTTACTGGTGCAAATACCGAAGCTTGGCCCTCCCGGCCATCAGGTTCCGTGGCGGCCTAAGTGGAACTGTGGCGGCTGTGTTGGCACATCTCCTAGGACGTACATATCGTCGAGTGCCGTGGTTATTCTGATGACGGTGCTTATTGCCATTCTGGCGGCATCTAAGTCTATCCAGGACAGACGTGTAAAGCTCTGAACTTACACAATTTCCAAGCTATAATAACAATAAATGGAAGACTAGTAGACACAGGTATAATGAGGCTATAACCAGGCACGAAACGACGCGAGATTGAAGTCATCCATGGCCTAGAAAATTATACCAAGGGGAGAAGGCGGCATAGAAAAGAAGCAAGAAGGAACAGCAATCACGTATGCATATTAAACAGAGTACAGACAGTTAATACTCAGAGGCAAGGCAATCAATCCATTCTCCCAACCACACCAAAACACCTTTTTTTTCCTCAAGAGTCACCTAGACCACAAGTTCGGTGACCATCGAACCAGTACGCCGCCGTGGACCATAAACCTCTTCCCCTCCCAGAATGACGGAGAGTGCGTCAGCCGTGAAGGAACGAATGCGGTGAATAGTGATCGGGACAGCCGTATAGGGAGGCTAGATGTCGAAAAAACGACCGGCGGATGTAAAGGCCGATCATATCGTCGTGCGTCGTTAGATGCGATGTTTCTCGCTCTCTGTTCAGGTTGCCATGATTAGCTGGTTGCTCCTACTAGTCTTTGAATTGGGTTGACGAAGCTTACCAAGTCGGGAGTAGAGCATGTAAAGAGCCATCCTGTTGCACTCCTCAGTGCCTGTGATCGTGACGAGGCGTTCATTGCTATTGTCCTGCGGCTCGTTGATCTTGATGACACTACCACTGATCTGGCGGATCTCATTGATCTTCTGACCGCCCTTACCAATAATGGCACCAACCATATCATTGGGAATGAAGATCTGTTGGGTTAATGGGGCTCCGGCCATACCACCGTGCATCGGGGCTCCTCCGTGAGGGGCACCATGATGCTGGGGGCCAGCAGCGTGAGGCGCTTGATGCGGCGGCATATGAGGCGCAGCACCATATCCTCCGGCCTGGGGAGTATAGTGCATCGGGACGTTGGCACTCGGCTGCGGAGCGGCAGCATGGGGGTGGTACTGGTGGGCATAGGGCTGAGGTGGAACGTGGTGAGAGCGGGGGTCAGGGCGTCGTCCATAGTTCTCACGATGACCAAAGTTGCCGCCGGCGGGTTGGGGAGTGTACGGAATCACCTGCATACCGCCAGGAATGACGGCAGCCGGGCCGCCGCTTCGCGTGGCATAGGCCGAGGCCCCGGGACCGCCAAAACGTTCGTTAAGTTGCTCGAGAAGAGTACTGCCTACATAGTAAGTCGCAATATGAACAGCATCTGCCACTCCCATGACCACAAGCGAACGTTCGCTAGACAATGGCAAGCACGAGTCGGACGCGTTGAGGCGAGCGCCAGAAGCCTCTTGGATTTCGCGAATGCGAACACCGCCCTTACCGATGATGGACCCGATGAGGACGTGCGGGATAAGCAGGCGGAGGGGATAAGTCTTGGACTGCGCGCTGGAAGGCTCGGTCAAGGGCTCGTTGTTTAGTGTACGAATGATCAGGCCAAAGGCCTAGAGTAACAGTTAGTTAAGGCTCGGAGTATCCATAAAAGACGGGGCAAGCTCACTTTGGCGACTGCATCAACCACTCCGCTCACAGTAAGGATTCGCTCCACAGCACCTTTCTGGTAGTCACTGACGGTGCATTTGGCACCGGACTGCTTCCTGATGTTTGAAACATTCTCGCCACCTTTGCCAATGATGGTGGCGGCTTCGGGACTGGAAATCACGGCGCGAATATGAATCCAGGCACTCTCATCATTTGCGTTGCTCGGCGTGCCAGTCGGAACCGCTGCTGTCCCGGAATGGGCTGCGGAGGCAGCAGCCTTGTTCTCGTTGGCATCAGGCACGACGGTATCGCCCTGGTCATCTTTGACCTCGGCCTTCTCGCCGTTTGTCTCCTCCTGTTTGCCCGTGCCGTTGGCCTCGGCCGGGGCCGGGGCTGCACTGTTGCCATTGCTCTCGGTGGCCTCGGTTTTCACTTCCTCATCGCTAGCATTGTTGATGACCTTATCGAGGGCTGGCCGTTTGGCATCGGGCTGGTCATTGGTTCTCGACGGCGATGAGGCGTCCTCCAGAGGACGCTTTGCCGGGTTTGTAGGTTGAGTTGGCGATGCAGACATTTTTTTTTGTCTTAGATGGGCAATATCACTCTTAAGGGGGTTGACGTCTTCCCTTGCAGAATATCGAATTGTAATTGTATTGATTATCGAGTTTTTATCTACACCTCGGGGGTTTCCGAAGGAAAACGGGCAGGTGTAGTGACTCGGGGCGAGACAGGTGGAAAGCACACTGAAGCTGATGCGTCTGCGTGCCGGATGTGGATGTAGGATCGGAGAGCAGGTTCAAGTCGGACTTGGGATAGGAGTGATGAGGTCGATCAAGTAGCGCTTCTTGGGACGCTGAGTACGAGTGTGGAAAGAGGGTGACGTGCAAAGATCGCGTGATAGGTCCTCCTGTGTACCTAGGGCGGGAGCAGAGAAGGCGAGAAAGACTCGTAATTTTGAGGAGGGTCTGTCGATGCGGAGTAGGGTAGAGGAGTTGGCCGTGAAGAAATATGAGGTCGAGATCAGGACGGACAATGGACGGAGAGAAGTCGACCAAGCGCGCAAGTAGGTAGGCAGGCAGGCAGGCAGGTACTTGGTAGATGAGGTGGTGATGATCAGGTAGCGGGTGATCTCTAAATATGATGGGTGCTTTGACTGAGATTGAGGTTGAGGTTGAGATCGCAGCAGAAAGAAGTATCTTGGAGGTTGTAGGCAGTAGCAGGAACTGGAGACGTAAATACTTCTCAAACCTTTGCTCTGTCAAACGGGAATAGTGACAGATGTCGACGTCAATGCCACCAGATGCCGCCTTCCCTGACGAACACTCGGAGTGCTTTGCTTTTTGTTCCCTTCACCTCACTATAATGAGCTTTATTTTAGCTGCTGCTGTTGGTTCCACTTTGTCACCGTGCGTGTTTGTTGAACCACAGTCGGATACGCAGAATGGAATAAGCAAGTCAACTGATTGCTGATGATAATTCACAAATAGGTACTTGTAGTTGATGAATGCAGTCGACTCTCCTGATGGGCGAAGTCGAAATTGGGATACGTCGGGGGTGCTTATCCGATGTCCGCAAGGGAGGAAGGTAAAGGTTAGCAGGAAGGTTTCAGAAAGCTTCAGCTTCCTTATGTGGTTTGTCGGGGGGCGGTCGGGGGGCGGTCGGGGGAAAGAAGCTTATGGGGTTCTGGACCACCAAAGAAAGAGAGCGGGGAAAATCTGGATATTAAAAAGTCGATTCTGAATTAAGGGCAGAAGATGCGACAACGCAGCTTTGCAGAAAAATACCAAAAAGGTGATGGTGTACTGCGCGATGCCGTGCTGTAAGGTAAGGGGGAATAAATTTTTTGGGTGAAGTTTGCGATTAAGTGTTTGTGGTTAGAAGTAAAAAAGGAGATGATGTTTCACTAAGACGCATCGCTGACCTTGTCACCTTTACTGGCTTTACCTAGGTACCGATGTATCTACAATTTATGCAATATCTAGGCTACTCGGACAGTGCATGTGTAAGAAATAGGCCAGATGCAGCGGCGATTGTCCTAGAGTAAAGTTATGTACTATGTACCCGAGACCCTACCAGATGTAAGCGGATTTTATGCTGTTTTGGTGAAATGCGAGGCAATCTGTTATGGAAATTATTGAGAACTATGGGGAATTACAGACATCTCAAGTTACTATTGGTAGCTAGAAGAGATTACATCTGGCCAAAGTGCCTGGATCTGCAGACTCCCACCTGCATTGACGCGTGCTGAAAGTGGACAGTATGCATCATACACGATGCATAATTTTACACTGTAATGTACAAAGCTTCACCCGTATCAAGGTTCGTCCAAGTCAGCCATGCGTTTAAACCAAGTTGACCATCTTGCATGCCAGCTGCCTGGAGTTTGCTCTTCTTTCGATACTATAGCCCTAAACCTTCACGTGGACTCTCTAAAGGGGGTCTGTTGACGCTACTGGCGAGACACAATAGCATGGCAGGGTTATTCCATACGTTTGCAAAAAAATAAATAAATCAGCAGGTTGCCTCCAACAAGCTATCGGACAAGTGCCCTCAGCACATCGCTAGCTGTAACTCAAGGCAACGGCTCTCATAGGAGCTCCCACGTGTTGCCCACAGTTCCTTGCAAATCATTGCAGTAAACGGGGAAATCTTCTTGCTTCATACTGGACAAGTACCATGGATTCCAATTTACGTCAAGACGATGATTACGACCTCGGTCATTCCAGTCATCTCGAGGAAACCTTAAAAGAGCTCACGGAAAAGGTCAACGAGCATGAAGAAGCACTCAAAAAGGTTGGATCTCATTTCGGACTCTCCCTGTAGATGTCAAGTGTGCTCACTGGAATGCAAGCTGCGCAGCACTCCTGCAAGGAATCAGCTGGGCCGTGCCACCCCGACGCAGGCGCCCCTGGAAATCATGAAGGCCGCCTATGATGAATTGGCACAGCAGACGCCCTTTCTGCCATTTCCAGAATCTGTTCTACCGGCACTGCTGGCCCTGCGCAAGACTCACCAGACCGTGGAGGAGACCAGAGCATACCTGGAAACCCACAAGATCTCAGTCGAGAACGCAAAACGGCGTCTCGATGTGGAGAAGTCGAACCTGGCCGACCAGCAGGCCCTTTCGAGGAGCTTGCAGAACCGCATCCAGTCTCTACGGGAGAGCTTGGAAAATCGGATGGAGATGGGACCGGACGACGTCGCCAGGGAACGGATCGACGCCCTGAAGCAGAAAAAGAAGCACTATGACAAGGAGGCCACGAAGCTGGTCAAGGCTCTGAGGAAGTTCATCGAGAACCCTCTGGCGGGGATGCTTGCGGCGGAAGAGCTCGGAGGCCCTGTGGTCGGCGACATGATGGACATCGACGGCGACGCCCTGGCGGCGGGGTTCAACTCTCAAGGACGACCGAAGAAGGCGAAGGTCAATCCAGACCTAGACAAGCGGCAGCGTCGCATAGACGAGATATGGGGCATACGAGACGAGGCACGTGTAGACCGGGAGGCGGACGATAATCGGGACGAGATCAGTACAGCCGCTGCCGAAATGCGCGAACTGATAGAGGAGCTGCTCAACGCGTTGATGCAGTCCGAGGGGGACAGCTCATCTGCTTATGTTCAGCTTTCTATGGAAACGGCGGCAGCAAGGTTCCTAGTGAGATCCAAAGTGGCGCAGTTTCATCCCAGAGACTCTACCCGACTACGGCTAGTTGACTTTGGTAGGGAGTTGGACGATTAAAAGCTCGACTGCAGGAGTGTGTACATTATGCTCTATCCTGTTCTGGATATTACATAGATACCCCTTGGCCGTCGCCTACGCAGAGTCTACCTTGTTTCTTCTGACTGGAATTGACATTCGGAGTTTCCGTTGACTTTATAGTTATGTCTGTCCCCTAAGGGGGTTCATTATTACCCCAATGTTTAACCTAATTGGCGAAGACCTGATGGGGCTCTTGATAGAGTAGGGTGCGCTTATACCGCTTCCAGCGTTTCAATATCGATAAAGCTAGATACTTGAGACTGTATAAAGCATGCCAAACCACCTAAAAAGATGTTTGAACGTCAATCAATAATATATGGCATGTATATTAGGTACGAAGTTCTCCGTGGGGAATATGGAGGAAACCTCACCTGTGTTGGGTTGAACCTGACAACTGCTGATGGGTCCAATTGAGTCCTCTCATTGGCCAAGCCCGCTAAGCTCAGTATACTGTGCAAATGCGCCAGCGCCAACTCTCCACACACCCACTTAACGCGTCTGGACGCGTCAAGCTGAACCAGCCGGGCTTTTGTTGTCTCTACCCGCATATTCTATATCCACTGTAGAACGCAGAAAAAGACACACACCGACTCCCCAAGCCGTCCTCTGACCGCAATTTCTCTAAAAGAAAACCACCCAGCTCTCTCTCTAGCCTAACAAGCGAACGCACCGGAAAGACAAGAACCAGCCCGTCGAGCATACGATGACAAGCGAGCCCACTTCTGCTGCCGTCACCTCTCCCCCGACCTCACCGCCCGCGAAGAGAGTCAAGACCACCGACACCACCACCACCACTACCACCGAACCCTCAGCCTCGTCTACCACTACCGCCACCACCACGATGGCGAGCACTGAGAACAACAACGGCAGCAGCAGCGGCACCAACAACGGCACGACCGCCACGGTGCCCGTGCCGAGGCTCGACCAGTCCCCGCCCTTGCTCATCAAGAAGCTGTCCGAGAAGGCGCGGCTGCCGACGCGCGGCAGCGCCTTCGCCGCCGGGTACGACCTGTACGCGGCCAAGGCGACGACGGTGCCGGCGCGGGGCAAGGCGCTGGTGGAGACGGACATCTCGATCGCCGTGCCGGCTGGGACCTGTGCGTTTTCCCTTTCCCTTTCCCTTCCCTTAAGAGAAAAAAAGCCCTGCTCCTCGACCATGCTAACGAGGGGTAAAAAATAAACAGACGGGCGCATAGCCCCGCGCTCCGGGCTCGCGGCGAAGCACTTCATCGACACGGGGGCGGGCGTGATCGACGCCGACTACCGGGGCCCCGTCAAGGTCCTGCTGTTCAACCACTCGGAGGCGGACTTCGCCGTGGCCGAGGGCGACCGCGTGGCCCAGCTCGTCGTCGAGCGCATCTACACGCCCGAGGTGGTCGAGGTCGCCGAGCTCGAGGAGAGCGTGCGCGGCGCCGGCGGGTTCGGGAGCACGGGGACCAACTAGATAGGTGATAGGCCGGACGCAATCTGTCCAGGCCGAAAAAGTCCGGTCTGGTCTGGTCCGACCCGGGGTGGCGGTGATCTGGTAGACGGCCCCCGCCCCCGTTCGTTGAACAATCGAAGAGAAGATGGCGGCATGAGTCTTTGTCGATTAGTGTACTATTGAGGCAACCGCGGGATCAACCCGTATTTGTCGAGTCGAATGCTTCTTAGGATACGGGATTCCTAACTTGAGAGGAAAGGGATGACGAGCATAAAGTTTACCCAGATAGGTGACCCGTCTCCTGAAGTAGCCAAGTTCGGCTTGGATATGGCATATACAACTCAGAAGAGGTCCCGCGAATCAGATCACCTGTTGTACTTGATAGGACGGACGGGTGGATGTGGAGTATAGAGATATAGATGATGCTAGCCCCCGAGATCGACGCTCTATCCAGAAAAATTCGTGTCTACGTGTCTAACAAATGCTGTACGCCACCATGCATTTTCTTTCCCAACCCAGCCTCCAGTCTTAAATGCTTCTCCGGACACGTGCCCCGAACCTATGCATCGTCTATCACCGCTCGTTTCGCGCCGTATTCTATGCTCCTACGTATCGCATCAAGAAACATTTCCTCCTTCGACCTCCACCTACCACCGACATAACTCCCTCACATCCTCTCGGCGCGGTACCGCGAGGTCGGGTTCCTCAGACAGGCGAGGTTCCTCGCGAGCTTGAGCTCCGCGGCGCGGGACCGTAGCAGGTGCGCCGTCGTAGCATCGAGGCCGTCCGGGGCGTCGCGCAATTCGGCGTGCATGGCGCCGCACGTGCGCTCGAGGACCTCGTGCATGCTGGCGAGGACCTTCTCGGCGGCCCTGGCGAGCGGGAGGTCGAGGGCGTCGACCTCGTCGGGGCTGAGCCAGGCACGCGTGTTCTCGAGTCGGGGGTTTTCGTTGTCGTCGCCGACGGCCGCTGAGTGCACGGCCTCGCGCATCCGCGTCACCATGAGCGCCGCGAACATGTCGCCCGTGCCGCTAAAGTAGCAGTCGAAGACGGGGAAGTTGATGCGGAAGGGCCGCGGCCGGCGGTCCGACGTCATCGACGAGCCCACGACCGACATGGTGCTCGTCGTCGGCGGGCGCGACTGCTCGGGGTCCGGGTTCGGGTCCTGGGAGGACGACTGGCTCAGGGGTGCCGGCAGCGACGTGATGACGATGTGCGGCACGTTGTACTTGCGGTGCAGGACCTCGATGGCCTGCTGCAGGGACGCCTGGTCGTGGATCCTGACTTCCGAGAGGAGTCTGCGGCGCGTTGCGTCACGCCGTTAACCTCTGACTCGCGAAATTACGCTTGGCACGGAGGACGGAAGGGGAAGGGGGTTGGGCGGGGCGTCCTCACTCTGCTTCGAACTGATTCGGCAAAATCAAGTCCGCGTACGGTATCAGGCCGCGGTACGCGGGCACGACGTCCTCGGCGACGTAGAGCTTGCCATTATCGCCCATGACGGGGTCGAGAACCCAGAAAAAGCTGCCGGGCCCCCCTCCGGTGGTCTCTGCCTTCGCCTTAAGCTCCTTGGCGATGCCGCCCACGGCCTCGAGGGCCGCGGCGCCGGGCACATAGCCCGTGAGCATCATGTCGAAGTTGTCGAGATACGACTGCTTGAGCCCCTCCCAGAGGTCGGCGATCTCCTGCGCCGATACCCGCGTGCCCTTCCATTGCTTGTAGCCCGTGTGGTTGCCTATTTTTTGTTGCGCACCCGGTCAGTCACGCACATATATATATACACGCGCACGCGGATACCGGGACCTCTGCGGGAGAATGAACAGGGAGAGGGAGAGGGAGAGGGAGAGGAGGGAGGTGCCGCTCACTGAACTGTACGGTGTTCAACGCGGCAACTTCGCAGCCCATCGACTGCAGCACGAAGACGGCGATCTTGTTGCCCACGTTGCTGTCCGGAACCGGAGCGTCAACGAGAGAGGACTAACCACACATCCGCCCAAGTAGGGGGGGTCGGGGGGAAGGGACCTACCCTGAGACAACCTTCAACACAGTTTATTAGCATACGGCCGGCCTGAATTTCGTTGTTGTTTCCCCTACATGGCTTGCGACGGCTAGGACGCTCGTCTCCGGGATAGGCGGTTCGGCATCCATTGCGCTAGACCTGCGGGCGAGGAGAAGCTCGCATAGAGAGAAGACAGCGCGAAGAAAGAAGGAAAGAAAACAGGTCTAAGAATCCCCTGAGCAGAGAAATATGTAATATTGGAAACCCCAACCCTCTATCTATCTGCCATAGAGTATAATGCACTCGGCTCGTGACTTTGGAGGCGTAGATTACCAAAACTCGAAGAAACTGGGCGTTATATGTCGACGGGGCTGACTCAGCTTCCTAGCACCGCATGTCGATCCGTCCCCTAGGTGGTCAGCAACAGTAAGGAGATATTATCCACTGACGTCGGAACGCAGCTAGAAAAGTCCAGAAACCATATGCGAGGACCCCCACCATCGATCACTTGTTACTGTATCGATCGACCCTGGACCCCCGCACTAGCTCTACACGGTAAAACCCATATTAGGGGCACATGAGGGATCCTACCTAGCACATTCCCCATCTCGGCACTGAGGAGGCCACGGTTGTTTTATCTCAAATGCGGATGCTGGATTCATTAATATGATTTATTTTAACTATCAGGACTCCGAGCTGGAAAAAGACATTAAGACCATTGTTTCCTGGTATCTAGCTCGGACCCGACCCCCAAGGTCGTCCATAGATGCCTGACCAAATCGATGCGTTCCGTACTGTATCCATATGTAGACCACTTGCCGTAGTAGAGCGAGCTCGCAGCTTCTTCTCGGAGCGATATGGTATCTTTTCGTCAGGCTCATCATTACATACCCCGCGCATAGTTCTATTACTCCTCGTCGCCGATCTGTGGAGAATAGAATGTTAAAACCTTGCAACTGGCGATATATCCGCAGCGGTAGTAGACATACCTTTGGTGCGAGGTAGAATCGCAGGTAACTGCTGCCCGCAAGACCGTACTCCACCAGCAGGGGCACCTCGTTCGACAGGCAGATCCTGACCTGGCCGGAAAGGGGCTGCGCCTTGCAGAAGTTGACCAGGTACTTCAGGGAAAAGGTCAGGGATACGGGCTCCGTCAGCTCGATGTCGATGTTGTTCTCTACCTTCTCGATGTCTTGGTGGCTTCGCAGGGTAACGGCACCGTTACCGATATCGCCAGCGCACGAGAATTTAACGCCGTCCTTGCTCGCCTCGATCGTGACTGTCGAGTTATGTCAGTTTGGCCACGGGGTGCTCCCGTTCGAGAGGCCGAGGGGCCCCGTGTTTGTGCTTACCGGACTCGGACATGGCTATCAGGTCGGTGCAGATACGCCTGAACTCGGCCGAGGGCATGGCGATGGTGGCCGCGTACTCGGTCTCGGGGATGCCCAGGTGCTCCTGGTCGATGTCCATGAGCTTGAGGTCATACTCGCTGATGCGGTCGTTCGTGGAGCTCTCGAAGACGAGGTTGAGCGAGTCGGGCGCGTCCTCGGCCTTCAGGGTCAGGATGTCATCGTTCTGTGCCGCTCGCAGGACCTTGGTCAGGGAGACGAGGTTGACGCCCAGGGCGATGTTCCGGTCGCATCGGTAGGGGGAGAAGCCCTCGGCCTTCAGCATCATGGACACGAGGGCCACGTGCGAGTTGTCCATGGCTTGCAGCGCGATGCCCGAGTCATTGCAGTCGAAATTGCAGTCCTGGACCAGGTCCTTGATAGCATCCACCACCTATGCTGTTGTTAAGCTGTCGTCCACCATAAGAGGACATGATAATTCCCCATTTTGGCTCACCTTCTTCAGGGTGTTAGCCTGCTCTAGTCTAGCTTCCAACATCGTGACTGATTCTGCTTAGATGGCTAGCGGGAAAAAGAGGAAGTGTAATCCAAGATCGACGGAGTGGACGGAAGGAGAATGCAAAGGGGGTATCGGGAGAGCGTGTAGAAAATGTGCTGTTAATGGGTTTGGTTGACTTGTCGGTAGGGGAGGATGATGTATCTGCTGAGAATTTGCACATAAAAAGGGTGTGGACGGAACCCAAACGAAGTAGCTCTGAAGTGTTCGCGCTTGGTGGGATGCACTTTACGCGATCACCCGCTGTAGCGTGTCCATTTCGCGTGGCCACCTAGGCAGCCATAGCCCCCCAGCCATAGCCCCAGCCATAGCACATACGGTACAGTGCAACTTGCCCCACTAACCACTGGGCTAGAAGTCCCTGAACCTAGAGGCCTGACGGAGGTGACTTTACATCCTACAAATCGTTTGCATAACTTTCGACAAGAGAGATCTCTTCAAGTTTGGAATAGTACCTTATATTATCTGGCATCCAATCTCAGAGCGAGTGGCTTTCACCAGGGCCCCCAAAGTAGTCCCAGGGCCCTGCTTACGATCCGACTGAACCTGATCCGGATTTTAGATCATGTCGGACTACATATAACTTTTTGCGTATGTACAGATTAAATGAAACATTATATCCAAATGACCGTGTAGATGTGTTTTCAAAAACCAACAGATGAGCGTGTCCAACGCCCCCAGGTACGCCCAAAATCCCCGCCCGTACAAAGTAAATAAGGAGAAGGTAGTCTGCGATGGCCTCCGATACGCGCCTGCTTTGCGAATCGCTCTATAACCATATCATACAGAATACTTGTCGTAAAGAATGTCTCCCGGAATGGATGCTGATCGAAGCGGTCGTCTATTCTGGACCGTTCGGTGGACCACGTCAGAGGGAAACTCGACTACGCGTAGGCTTTTTCAGGAGCACGCCTTGTAGCTCTCGCATCATACCCCGGTGCGCGTCGACCTTCGCCTTGGCCACCTCCTTGCTCTTGCGGTCCTCTCTCATCTTAGCGAGCCTCTCTTCTCGCGAAAGCATGCTCCTAGGCCGTGGGACTGAGATGGCCTCGAACACCTCTGGCTCAGATGTCCGGGCCGGGGCAGGCGAAGGCGGTATTTCACCGTTGAGTTTCCTCAACGCTTCGTCGACGCCCTCGTCGACGCCCTCGTCGTGGCTACTATCCCCCTCCTCAGCAATGGTCTGGCCGCTGATGCTACTACAGGAAGGCGACATGAGGAGGGTCATGGAAGACAGGCGCTTCTCGTTTCTATCGATTCCGGACGCCAGGGATGCCTTGCCCGACTGCCAGGCTTCCATCAAGTCGCGCAAGTCCTGGCCGATGGATTCGTACTGCGCCATAAACATGGGACCGAGATCGCTGATGTCATCGGCTTCGTTCAGAGCCTTGCCCGACTCTTCGCGAAGCAGGTGCAACTTTGCCTGTACGCTGCGTATGTTCATAGTCATCGAGTTGAGTCTACGGACTTGATGACGCCACCTGTCATGGCTCGGCGTCTGGGGGCCTTTTGGAGTCTTCGGAAGGGCGACTGGGAAGATATCGTTAGCACGTCATATATGACTTCTCGGATCCAGGATCTACTCACGGTCATTTTCAGCCAGGATATTCCTCACTTGCGTGTAGGCGTGCCTCGTCACTACGTTTAGCTCCCTAAAGGCTTCTGATATAGCCCTGAATCGGACTCGGTCCGTGTCGTTACCGGCAGTATGCAAAGCGAGTAGACCACTCAAGAACACCTTGCGGATATCGTGAAATAGGAAAGCCGCGTCTTTCAAATATTGTAATCTCTCCCCATCATGGGCGCCATCCCTTGAGAATTGCTGAAACCTCTCTACCACATCGGCAACCGTGAACTGATACTGAGATTGCAGCTGCAGGAGCTCCGTCTGCTCGGCATATCCCCAAATCGCGAATGCCGTCTGGTAGTATTTGGAGATGACTTCTGCGAGACTGGTCCGGAGCGCGTTCCTGAGCTGCAGGCACTTGACATTTTGGCCATTATGCTCCAAGCGGCTGATCGGCGGGATAGGCGTGCTCCTAGGATGAAGTTAGTAAAGCCATGTCGCGATACGGTTTTAGGCGGTGGATTTACAATCGGTATCCGCGCGAGACTAGCTCCACTTCCATGATGAAGTTGAGCGCCGCGCTACTCACACCATCGAACTCCTTGGATAGCGCGATGAACTTTGACGCCTCGACAAGTCCCTGCCTCTGAATGTCCTTCAATATCTCTCGGCGTATATACACTCTCGCAATTAAGAAAAAAGCAACGGTTATGGCAAGAGAGGAAAGTAGCCGTTTCCACGTGGGGAAGATTCCACCCAGCCAAAACCATCTGACGAGGGTCGCGGCGCCAAGGCTAAGTACTATCGCGGCTACAGCACCGGAAGCCGTAATTACCTGGGGACTCTGGTCGCTATCGGCTTGCGGGAAGTTCAGCTCGGGCGACGCTTGGAGCCCATTTATTAAGGGATTATCGAGTAGCTGAGACTGGACGATGGCAAGGCGCAGCCTCTCGAGGAAAGCTGTGGACGGCGCATGGCCGATCGAGAAGGTCGTGGCTTCCGCGAGGAGCCGGAGGAGTTCGAGAAACGGAGATGCATGGTTGTGGAGGTCGTCGAGGTTGATGTTGGAGCGTAGATTAGGGACGTCGACTTGTAAGGGCTTTGGCAGCTTGTCTCTAAACCTGCGCCTGACTTTCGGCAGCCCCCTCGGGGCAAAATCCCGGGTCGGACTGGATGGCGGTGAGACGTCGTAGTCGGGGTTGTTTTCTGGTTCCTGCCACTCGGGCTCTTCCCTCTCGCCCGTGCCTAGGATGGATACTGTCAGCGCTCTGGGAGCCATGCAAGTTGGTGTCATTGATCCAAGCGTAGGAGCAGCGATGAACGTGCCGAAGAGGAAAACAAAGGCGCAGGCGGTGTACCTTCGAGATAATTGCTCAGAGGCGTCCCTTCATCTACGTGAGTCTCCATCAAATTGGTGTGTGTGGTACGACGGAATCAAGTCCATCTGGCGCAACACTATTGAGGGTTCATTCGGCACCTCCTCGACTCGTCACACGTCCCAAGTTCTCGTCGAAGTGCGGGTTTGGTCGAGGTCGTCGTAATTTGAAACTGAGGAGCGGAAGAAAGGAGAAGTCGACAGGAGCGCCGGAGCTCTGGAAACTCCCCAGTCGGTCAAAGGAATCTTTGTCTAACGTTAGCGACCTACAATAACCATCGTGTAAGTCACGGTCACACAATGCATACAAGGAAGGGGAATATCCGAGGCAGAACAGACAATAATAATACCTTTTCCGTCTAGTTAAGAAGTCATTAACCACCAACGAAGATCCATATCAAGCAAGCAAATACACAAGTAGGGGGATAATCTGTGTATGCATGAGGTACGTATGCTTCACTGTCTCGGTATGTATCCAAATATCAATGGTATAATTACACGTGTTCAGCTAATACAAACTGCTTCGCCTCATTCAAAGATTTGGTGTTAGGGGTTTGCCTTCATAATCACTCATAAATCGGCACCATCACGGATTCACGGGTTCGCTAGTAATATCCGAGGACCCTGCGAGATTGCGATTATTCCAGTTATTTTATGCTTCTAGCTCGATCTAGCTCTCTAAGCAATTACGTCAAGGGTCTTTAGTGGGTTCCCGACCGGGGGGGTTCGTGAGGTTCGTGAGGTTCGTGGGTTTCGTACTTACCCGTTATGTTGCATTCAAGTCCACCTAGGTTCTCAAATGGGGTGCTGTGGCTCTTCAGTGTCTCGTGTTGGGGCTACCTACTGCATGTGTAGGTACGAAGCTCCCAAGCGACTAGTGACTAGTGACCAGCGACCAGTGACGACCCGCACTACCCTGCGGTTACGTACTGTGCTGTGGCAGTGCGGGGGACCTCTTCGCGGCCCGCTGGCGGCTGTTGAGACGTGACCCGGCAGCCGGGAAAAGTCCATTGGTCGCCCTGCCCGTGTCCCTACATACACCTGCTCCTGTTGCGTAATACGTGCATAATCGTTGCACATGGAGAGCATCGATCACAGAAGGCGGGCCATCCAGCTACATACCATACTTTGAGGGCAACCAACAACGTCAACGCAAAGAAGGCCTTACATAGGTAGCATTGGCAGCCAGCAAAGCATTGAACCAACACCACCGAGGACAAAGAAAGAAAGCTACCTAGCAAGCTACCCGCGCTCAGCATCCGGCCATGTCGACGACCGAAAGAGAGCTGCAGATCGCACCCATCGTGCCGGAGTCGGTGATGCACAACACGAAGGTCAGCCAACTAACAACCCCACACGTCGCAGCAACAAAGAGGCAGAAAGGGGCATACCCAGTACTGACGCCGCCATACAGGCATTGTCGAACCTCCAGAGCCTCACGGCCTCCATCTTCGGTGCCGCGGCCGGGATCCTGGGCCTCGAGTCGTACGACGGCTTCCTGTTCTACCTCGTCTTCACCGTCCTGTCCACCCTCCTATTCTACGCCGTCCGGGTCGCGCCCACGTCGCTGGGCTCCGGCGGGCTGGGCATCTTCGACACGAGCCGCTACTTCAGGTCCAAGTACGAGTTCTGGGCCGGCGGGCTGTTTGGCGGGCTGCCGGGCTACATATTGACCTGGACACTGTTCTATGGCCTGGTAAGGGCCTGACGGGGGGGGGTGCTGTTTAGGGTTTGAGACGCTTACGAGCATTGGGCGGCGTTTTTGCATTGGGATATACGGAGTGGTATGAGCTGTTAGCGGTAGAGGTATATTTGATCATGAAAAATAACTCGTTCTATATGAATACGGAATATCCTGTTATATTGCCCCTACCTTTATCCATTCTTGCCCTTTTTGTGTTATTACCTCTTTGTAGAGCTGTCAAGTTTAGGACCTAATGTAACCACCAACTCATTCGGTAACCTCAATGACGGTACCCACATGAGCTTCAAGTCCCGATCTGTCTTTGCTGCTGCCTTCCACGAGGACGACTCGTGAGCCCAGCTCTACCCATTCTCTGTTCGTCAGGAGTTCTAGCGAAACGTGGTATTCTGACTTATACTCGTCGACATCTGTCTCGGATCTGGTGCGGCGTAGCTCAGCGGGTTCACCGTGATCACTCATGCTGAATACATCATCAATATCCTCATTCTGGCTCTGCCTTGCACCTCGGTGGAACTTTTGACGGGTGACCCGCAGAACCCGCGCTGCGGCACGGACCATCCCAAAATAAGCATTGACCATGCTACCAACGGCGAGTGACTTGATCTCCGCCGATTTGAAGGACGCGACAAGTCCAGTAGAAGCCTGGAGGGTGAGTCCGGTGTCGAGCATATGCTGACTTGGGATGGCGAGGACCTGTCCCTTCCGGATCCGGGGCCTTGATGATCTTGGCCTCTCGAATAGCGTGCCGGTGTCCGACTGCACCTCCTCGTTAGGTTCTTCGAAGGATACTTGAATCGAGGCCGCCTGACCCGCTTCAATGGTCCGGACCGGGAGCCTTAGATTTCGTACATTCACAACAGTGGCTTTGCGCCACTCACCCTCTATCGACAACGCTGACAGCGGGTTTCGCGAACCCAGGCGCGCATACTCTGCCGAAGCGGGGTGCGGGATTGATAAGCCATAGCCAGGAGAAGGGTGGTCTCTTGGGAGCAAGTTTCTCGAGTCATCCTCGTCGGCCGGGAATGGTCCCAGCACAACTTTGTCCCCAATCGATACATTACCAAATCGCAGATAACCAGTTATCACTGGAGCACTCTCCGTTAACCCATCCCCTTCGCTAGGCTGTGCCCGCGAAAGGGGTAGATCGTAGACCTCGTCGATGTGAAAAAGGGCAACAGGTTGCTCAGGGTTCAGGGCTTGGCCGACGAAGTCATGCGACGTTGGCGGTGGAGGCACCGGTAAGCTACGTAGTAAAGCATGGGTTAAACCAATGCCATTACCTTTCACGGCGCTTGTGAGAATGACCGGGATGACTGATAACGGATTACCAGAAGCAGACATGGCACTGACAACTTCGTCGTCGATCTTTGATCGGTCTTCATCGGGTATTATTGTGAGGTTACCCCCGTTGCCGCTATTGGAGACGAGTAGTTTGGGCAGCCTCCCGGCAGCTTTGATCCTTGACAGGATAGAAGCCATAAAACCTTTGAAGGGTCCAAGCTGCGCAAGATCGTACTTCGTGATGATGATTGATAAAGGTATCTCTAGCTTCAGGCATAGATCAAGATGCGCCATGGCGAGGTCCCTATAGGCTATCCCTTCGCCTATGGCCCCGTTCGCTCCTGACAGAGAATGGATTCCAGAGCACGTTGGCCCACCTTCGTTCGCCGCGATGCAGAGCAATGTCCAATGAGGAGCCCATCCAACCAGAGCCCGGAGAGCAGTGCGTTGGTAACGAGGGTGCCCGGCAGAATCTAAAAAGAAGACTAACCGATCATTCTCGGCTCGGTCGTGGATGTCGGGCCATGCGTTGATGTCATCGGTTGTATAGTTGCATATCTTCATGCCATCATAGCCGACGAGTTCCTGTGCAACAGAGCTTGTCCGACCCGACGCGACTTCATGTTGGTGCCTCAACAAGTTTATTCTACTGCTTCCACGCCCATTATCCAAAGCACCGTTAGAAAGCGTCCCAAGAAGCGATGTCTTGCCGGACGTGGTGGGTCCGGTAAGTGATACGCGAAGCTGTTCCGCAGTTGAGGCACCTCTTCGGACATTGTTGTCGCGATCCTCAATATTCCCGCTACCCATATTAAACTTGGAGTTCAAGATGGGCATAACGAGGGCTTCGGCTACCCATAAGTCGGAATGATGGACTTGGTCACTCTCGGCATCTTCTTCGTCTGCCCATTCGCACGTCCCCACAGCTTTCATGCGTTGCACCTCGACCCTGCAACCTAAACTGGCAGCCATGATCTTCAGTGTTAGCATACTTTCATCCATCTCATCGTTGGTGAGCCCAACGAAAGTCCCATCGTCAGACACGCCTATTTCGTACAGTGCACCGTTCGATTCCTCCAGCCCCGGAAGCAACCGTCTCGGTTCTTCGAGGATGGCAAGCTCAGAACCGTCTTCCGGGAGCTTAGGGATGACGAGATCCCCTTTTGCAGTAGTAGGGTATGGCGATGACTGCTGCAACCTCCAGAGTAATTGGGTCGTTAGATGCCGAAGTCGGTTTTGCCTAGACTGATTCGACACAGCAAGCGGTTGGCTAGTGGGCTTGGGCGGTTTTGGATCCCGTGCCAACCTCGTTTGTTGGGAACCCGTAAGCTTGGTTGTGGTGCTCATGGACTTATATGCCCTACGTGGTCGTAATAGTAAATGGAGCTTATACTCGATCGGGCCTTCCTGGGGCTCTGCTTCAAGCCTGTCCAGTTCAGCATCGGAGCGCTCTGAGTCGAGGATCTCGCCCGTGGATACAGAGCGCTCTGTTTGAGGACGCTTTCCATACTCCTGTCCAGATTGGGACTGCCACGGGGAGTTGACCCGCGGAGGTTCATGGTCGAAAGTGAAGATAGATGCCATGATAGTGGCTATGGGGTGACGTATTTACAATCGGTATAGTTTCCGTATCCCTCTCGCTATTTCAATATAAGCCGTGTGCTCTTTGCAGTATTGTATTCGTCGCATCATTGTCAAAACTATCAGGGTCGAATGACCACAGGCCGATTGGTGAATTATTCAGGAGGAAGAAGTATAGATATAAGTCCGCGTTACGTTATTGCCTCAGAATAGACATTATGGCTTAGATTGCAACCAAACGTAGGGAGTTCAGTGTCTGGCCTGTGACAGAAAGTGCTTTGAAAAGAAGTGTTATGTAGCCGATGTATAACTACTGTGTATGCAGATGTAGGTAGAGAGAGTATCAGAAGTATGAACCGTTCGTCATGAAAGCGAGGTCGACACTTTTAACCTCAGAGGATCATTAGTCAACGGCCACATGTCATACCACTTCCTCCGATGGTGGCCAATGGGCACGACTTCACTTGCACGTTCAGAGGATGTACAAGGTACCGGCCGGTTGGATCCAGCAATTGCAAAATCCCGAAGTGTCATAAGCGTTTATTTCTAGGTATGTGGAATATCGAGTGTTATTACTCTCTGATTTGCTATTGCCCGAGTCTTCTGATATTAGTTTACACACTGAGGCGGATGGGTGATTCAAATATTGCGATCAAAACCTAGAATGCTAGATCAGTCGGTGAGAGACGAATCCTTATCTACAAGCACATACATAGACATGTACAATGAATGCATCTATGTACTTCATCGACGGCGGGAACGGGGCCGCCTATTAACCTCAGCTAGATCCGTTTAGCGCTAGGTACCTAGCAACCAAGCGCAAGATTCGGCGGCGGCTTTGACAGCAACCCCGCCACTTTCCAGCTGCCCAAGCCTTGGAAGGAACACTAAAAGGGGCGTCTAAAAGCCCCCCCCCCCCAAGTTATAGAGTTACGTTTACCTAAGTAGGGATACGAAATCTGATGGCTTAGCATGAACCCTGAGTCTGGATCGGCAACTAGTCCGCTTCCCTCAAACACGCCTAACTGCATCCTCAGACATTTAACTTCTCCTTTCCCATTCATTCATCCACTTGTCTCCGTACACGTACAGTGATTCATCCGTCTTCGTCTTAATACATCTACCTCCCTTAAAGTTCCCTCTCCCGTTTTCTTTCAAATTCAACACCGAATCATACCCACTTCTGTTTCTTGCTCTGTTTCCTCTTACCTACCTCGTACTCACTTGCCAATTACCACCACAAAAGAAGCATTGACAATACCATCATGAAGAAATTCGGCTTCGGCAAGAAAGGTAAAGACGGAGATGACGACCCTAACCGGTCGGCTCTCTTTGGCAAAAAGGGCTCCCCCGCTCCAGCGGAGAATCCATATGCGCAGTCACGGTCGAGCAATGACCCTTATGTGAGCAATTCCAACCAAAAGATGACGCCCTACCAACAAGCCCGTGCAAACCTCAACAACCCCCAGGCCGCTGGCGGTCCCGGTCGACAAGAAGGGTACAACGCTCCTGCATTACAGCGAAACCATAGTGGTTCTTCGGCTGTAACAGCTCCACCTCCGTACAGCGAGACCCAGGCGCCTGGAGGCTACGGAAATGATAGATTCGGGACTTCGTCGGGTTACGGGAGCAGCAAGTATGCCAACACTGGCCCCACCGGAAATTCTGGTTACGGTACCCGGGGCCCAGGAGGATACGGCGGGTTCGGTCGTACCAACAGTGATGATACGGACGCAAATCGAGATGCTCTTTTCTCCGGCGTACAACAACGACGCGATCAACAACAAGACAATAGTCAGGGTGGATCTTATGGGGCCTCCACTGCCGATGCTAATGCTGACGCTTATGGCGGATACGGAGAGCAGCGCGAGCTGACAGAGCAAGAGAAAGAAGATCTGGAAGTGAGGAAAATCAGACAAGAGACCAAGAATATCAGAGACGCCAGTTTGGCCAGCACGGAGAACTCTCTCAGAACTCTGGAGCAAACTTTGGGCGGGGGTACCGAGACCTACGCGCGTCTCGCTGGTCAGAACGAGATGCTCCATAATACCAACCAACACCTCGATAGAGCCGCCATCGCAAACCGCTTGGCCAAAGAGAAAACTGCGGAACTGAAGACTCTTAACAGGAGTATGTTTGCCGTCCACGTCAGCAATCCTTTCACCTCCAGCCGGAGAAAAGCGGAGGAGGAAGCAGCATTCCTTGCCCAGCACCGAGAGGACCGAGAGACGCGACAAAACACCTTAAAGGACAAGTATTCCCAGAACTCTCGAATGGAGGCGAGTTTCAGAGAGATGAGCGCGCAGCAGCGAAGTATGCCTTCCTTCAGCAAGGCCAACCGCGCCGACCGCTACAAGTACCTAGACGAAGACAATTCCGAGGACGAGGAGGAGAAGAAGATAGAGGCGGAGAAAGAGGACCAGATTGCGTACAACCAGGACAAGATGCTTAACCTAACCAAGCAGCTAAACACGCTCGCTCGGGGATTAGGCGAGGAGATTTCACACAGCAACAAGCTCATTGACGAAATCGGTAGCAAGGTATGCTATGTAACCCCATCCTATAATCACCTGGTGTACCTAGCTAACCGGTGTGAAGTCTGATCGTCTTGACGATGGCTTGGCGCAGAGAACTCGTGAGCTGAGCAAATTCAAGTAATGAGCGAGAAGGAAAAGGATCCCAATCTACCCGAGTTAGCGTTATTGGGCTTGTGTGGGTTGGCTCACGGCAACAACGGTTGTTAGGGTCCTCCTTGAATAGGTATACTCGGCGACCAGCACAGATCATGTAAGTTTTATAGAATTTCCGCAAACGGGAGAGCGCATAGGGAGTGGGCCCAAGGCCAGAACGACTATATGCATAATACGATGTCTTTCAGTAGAGTCGAGAACTCCGAACTTTGGGTCAAGTCTGAATGCAGCCCCGTGACATATTGTAGAAGAGATATTGCCAATAGGGCTATCGTACCACGTCCACCGAAGCGAGCGGAACTCTTCCAATATGTTTCTCGAATCAGGAGACGGGAAGTTCAGATTCGTACTTTTTGGTGGCGAGTTGCGAGACTCGTTATGGTATCCATGTTAGGAGAACATCCACAGTGCAACGTCCGCCATGAGCCTAAATATTTATACTGTAGATTTGTCGAAATTCCGATTCCATCTTAACTTCGCCATTTCGGCCAGTTATAGATTAAGTAGTCTAGGACATCCGGTCCCACGGCATTCTGACCAATACAATAAGCCCCCGACACGAACATGAGGTCCTCGCCTCGACTACTAGCCACGGCGACGGCCGGTAACGCGCTGAGGCCGTCGCCGATAACGCTGCTGCCGCCGATTCCCCTCTATCGGCGGATACTCAGGGCCCACCGGAAGCGCCTGCCAGTGCAGATGCGCCTGCTCGGCGACCAGTACGTCAAGGCGGAGTTCCGCGCCCACAGGAACGTCGACAACCCGACTCACATGGTAGGTTTTGTCCTCTAGTTAGAATCATGGTAAATCAGGATGCACGAGATCCGGGTTTTGCTTGACTGACGCCCGGCGCCCTGCCCCGAAGATCGGATTCCTCACCGAGTGGCAACTGTACGCCCAGAAGATCGAGGGAGACTCCTGGGTCGGGGAGAAGCTGGACCCGACGAAGGTCGCGAAGATGAATGGTGCGTATATTCTCTGATGCCCCTGCTATACTTAGGGCTGACGCTGACTCTATGCTTCCTGTAGATCAGCAAATAAGTCAGCTGTATGAACTGAGTAAGCGACTTCCAGGGTTTATATCTCTGCCCCCCCGACCTCTTTGTAGAGTGTCTACGCCGGGTTGAGCCATATTTCTTGCAAATAGCTCCTATTACAGCTTGAAGAGTCTTGGAAGCCTTTAGTTAAAGTGGCACATAGGAGAAATTACTGACGTTAACTGTTACAGTGCAAGCAATCAAGAAGGGTGAGGAGGGCGGTGACGGGGAACGGCAGTAGGCCCCATATACGTGGTCGAGGGGTCAATGACAACAGGAGCAACAACAACAATGTACAACATCATCATAATCCGCGTCTTCCACAGTCTTGTATAAACATTTGAAGGTCAGCTAGGTATGTCCCCGTGCCACCATAACATCATATCCTCCACGACGCGAGTATTGAAGCCATATCTCCTGGATTGGTCTATGTGCAGGTTGGTACTTCGTAGAGATGCAACATCGCTCTTATGGATTGGATACGGGCAGGGTAACAGAACTATGGCGTCCATATATCAGGAAGGAGACGATGAACGTAAGTTGTGGGTGGTTAATGAATGACCTCCCATGGTCATTCAGGGCTACTGCAAAAGCAAGGAGGTCATTAAGGAGGTACAAGACTTCGACCTAGTATAGGGGGAGGTAGGGTGGCTGAAACCTTCTGTGCCTTAAGTGAATTGTTTCAGGTACTGTATTAAAATTTTCGTACCAAAACAACATTCTACTAATCCATCACATATCTCCCCTTAAAAGGTGCAATAAACTCATAAGTATCCCCAAACTGAGCGGTGATGGTTCGTAGTACGAAGTAGGGATCTGATATGCGCTTTTAGAACCCCACTATGACCCACATCAAGCACAGTACGAAACCCTCGCCTGACACCTTCGAATTTTTTCTGGGTGGCATTCAGCGGCATCGGTATCGCGAAGTGCCTCGGCATACGGCATCAGAAAAGCCAAACAAATCGATAACTGCGGAGATATCTCCAGCGTGATACCAGAACTCATAACGCCTAAAGTACGAGTAATATTTAATAGCTGGCCGGGCAGTAAATGTCTAGCTCCGTAGCGGCGTCCGACATGGCCGAAGACCAGCATAGGTCTAAAAGGCGGAAGACCAAAGCGGGTGGCTCAGTTGTGCGAATCGGGGACAAAGTCATCTCTCTAAGCGCATACTTGCAACCTACTCAACAACCGAAGAAAGAACAGCCCGTCACCGATCAGCAGACGGCGACCCCAGCAGAGAAGACGCAGGCAGAGACCCGTAAACAAGACAAGAAACCGAAACCGGAAAGGCGCTCTAAATTCGCCCCGGATTCGCCTTTGCTGAAGTCTCGAAAAGCCCTGCCGATATGGAGTTACCAGGACGAAATTTGCAGCTCTCTGCGTGGTGCTAATGATGTCCTGCTCATCGTCGGTGAAACTGGTTCCGGAAAGAGTACCCAGACTCCCCAGTTTCTGTGCAGCGAGCCCTGGTGCCGCAGGAAAAAGGTGCGAGTGCAGTCCCAGGAGGTTAATGTCGGCGGAGTCATCGCGGTCACGCAGCCGCGGCGAGTGGCGGCGACGACGCTGGCTAATCGGGTAGCCCAGGAGATGGGCACACCGCTTGGGTCATCGCGTGAAGGATCAGTGGGTTATTCCGTTCGCTTTGACCATAACGTCCCCAAGGGGACCAAGATCAAATTCCTCACGGAGGGTATGCTTCTGCAAGAGATTTTGCGCGATCCGAATCTCCGCCAGTATAGCGCTGTGATCGTGGACGAAATCCACGAGAGGAGCGTCGACGTCGACTTGATCGCGGGCTTTCTGAAACAGATCCTCTCGAGCGATAAGTCCGGGCGCGGAGGTATACCACTCAAGGTCGTGGTCATGAGTGCTACGGCGGATGTGGAGAAGATACAGGATTTCTTCAAACCCCAGCAACCCGGAGCATCGGTCCAACTTCTGCGTATAAAAGGGAGGCAGTATCCCGTGGAAGTCAAGCATACGGACAAACCAGTCCCTGATCTCCAAGAGGCGCTCATGAAGCAAATATTCAAGATACACCTGCAGGAGCCGCTCCCGGGAGATATCCTGGCTTTTCTGACGGGTCAAGAGGAGATCGAGACGGCACAACGCTTGATCGAAGAGTACACGGCAACGTTGGCACCCAACGTGCCAAAACTGATGGCGTACCCGCTATACGGCCAACTGCCTATGCAGGCGCAGCAGGACGCGTTCCGACCCGCAAAGAAGGGCTTTGCGCGGAAAGTCGTCCTAGCGACCAATATCGCTGAGACGTCGGTTACTGTTCCTGGGGTTCGCTACGTCATTGACTGTGGCAAAGCCAAGGTCAAGCAGTTCCGGTCACGGTTGGGAATGGAGTCGCTCCTGGCCAAGGCAATATCAAAATCTTCAGCTATTCAACGGACCGGACGTGCAGGTCGTGAGGGTCCAGGTAAATGCTACAGGTTATATACATCGGAGGCGTACGACTCTTTGAGGGATGCCGACCTACCGGAAATTCTGCGCAACGATGTCCTTGGCGCGGTGCTCACAATGAAGGCGCGGGGCATAAATGATATCCTGTCCTTCCCTCTGATGGATTCGGCGGACATTGAGTCGATCGAGAAGGCTCTTATGAACTTACACTTCCTCGGCGCGCTCGCAGACGACGGGTCAATTACGGACATCGGGAAGAAGCTCGCATTATTCCCGGTCTCGGCACCCTACGGGCGGGTACTCCTCGCGGCCTGCGAGCCCGAGTTCGATTGCCTCCTCGAGGTTATCGATATAATCGCCTGCATAACCTCGGGCGAGAACATCTTCCACCAGCTGCAGTCAGAGGAGGTGAAGGAGGAGGTGGAGGAGCTGCGGAAGGAGCTATACCGGCGCGAGGGAGACATCCTCACGTACCTCACGACGATGCAGCAGTACACGGCCGAGAACAGCGACCGAGTCGAGTGGTGCAAGAAGCGCAGAGTCAACGTGCGCAACATGCGGCAGGCGCTGAACATCCGGAAGCAACTGCGCAGCGTGTGCCAGCGGGAAGGGATGCTGCGGGAGCCGCCGCCGCCGGACCCGCAGCCATTCTCCCCCCTATCCCCGGAGCGCGCAGAGGCACTGCTGCGCTGCTTCTTGCGGGGGTTCGTCGGCAAGTGCGCCCTGCTAGCGCCGGACTCCAGCTACGTCACTGTCCAGGGCAAGCACGTCGTGGCGATCCACCCTTCGAGCGTCCTGCACGGCCAGAAGAAGGAAGCCATCATGTTCCTCGAGCACGTCTTCACGCAGAGGAACTACGCCAAGAAGGTCAGCGCCGTCCAGGCCGACTGGATCGTGGAGGCTATGGCGCGAGGAGGGGGCGGAGGCGGAGGAATATCGCCCGGCGATAGACCAGAGCCGTAGCGCATCGTTAGAAGAGGCCTGATGTACCAGGGGATGGTGGCCTCCATACATTGAGGATCAGACAACGTAAACCAGTAATGCTAGCCCGCAGACAACGGTAGTCAGAATAGGTTGCTACGTAGAAATGGCGTGGTCCTTTTCCTCAGCAGGTTGATCTTGCCACTATTGCTTTTCCCCTCCTATGAATCCACCCCACACGTCGATCATCTTTTGCCTTTCTCGAGATCGTATGAATTCTACCATTGGGACCCCTACAGCTCCTAGCCGGACACCCCTTGGTGTCTTTTCCAGTCGTACTGGCTTCTCTTTATACTAGAAGCACTTCCCCTGAGACTTGCTTCACTAGCCTACATGCGTCGCACGTATTATTCATTCATTCATTCATTCATAAAAGCTCTACCTAGCTAGCGCACACAGGTATAGAGGCCCTTCACCTCATAGTTCAGGTTTCTGTCGTCTACATCCACTCTGTAGCGAACCAACCCCGTGGATCCTCTCCCTGGCAGCGTAGTCTATGCACTAGACTAAAGACTGCACGATAACAACCGACCATCCCGGGCCCCCTAGGATATGTATACCCCGACCAAGAAGCTAGAAAACCCCTCTGCATGCGTCATATGTACCATCATTGCATTGGTCCAGTAATGCAGCCCCAAAACGCCGAAACTCCTAACCATACCTTACCCACAATGAGGTCCGCGTGCGGTCGGACTGGGGCATCAAAGCTTCCACAGCCCATTACCCGCCTCCTCGTCCAAGTACCAGGTCGAGTCGAACCCGGGATCGAGCTCCTTGGTCGAGAATCCGTTGCCGAGGTAGTGGAACCTGTTGCGGCCGGGATTCGCGCCGCCAGCGTCGTCGTACACGTAGTCCCAGTCCTCGCCGCGGAAGCGCTCGAGCATGTGGAAGAAGTGCAAGCGGCTGCCGGGGTGCAGGGCGGTGACGGGCGCGTCGGCGGCGCCGCCGCGGCCCTTGAACCAGGAGCGGGCGCCGGGGGCCGCCCACGCCGTGCGCGGCATGAAGGCCGCCACGTGCCGCGCGTAGTCCTCGACGGCCGCGTCCGACGGCGCCACCGCCTTGATGCCCTCCGTCTGGCACTTGCTGATCACCCGCGCCACGTACCGCGCGATGTGCTCGAGCAGCGTGAGCACGCTGCCGTGGCCGATGGGCGCGTTGGGGCCCAGTGAGGCTGTATGGCAAGGAGGATAAGTTAGAATCGCGCGCGAAGACCGCCGGAATCCCCGCCCCGCCGCGAGGACGAGGTGTTTTCTGCTTCGGGGTTGGGGGAATGGATGATGACTCACTGAAGTAGTTGGGCACGCCGGGCAGCGCGCATGACATGTAGGCCTTCGGCGTCTCCGCCTTCATCTTCTCCTGGACGTTGCCGTACCTCCCGACCAAGGGGAATCGCGGGACGAACGTGTTATCGAACCCGGTGGCGCAGATGATGGCGTCGAGCTTGATGATCTTGCCCGACTCCAGCTGTATTCCTTCGGGCACCACGCTGCTTATCCCTTCGGTGACAAGTTCTGTATTGGGAGCCCTGAGGGCCTCTAGGTAGCCAGGGGCAGGGGTCATCCGGCGGGCGCCCAGCGGGAACTGTGGTATCAAGGCCTTGCATAGCTTCTCGTCCCCGCCGAGCATGGCCGTCATGTACTCTACCGTCTTGCTCTGGGCGAACTTTTGCACCGGGCCGCCGTTGAGGAGCTGGTAATGGGTTCAACAGTCAGCTACTTTGCTGCTAGGCCGAGCACGCTGGGAGGAAGACTTACAACCGGAAAAACTCCACTGATGTCCCGCTCGATTGCCTTGACGAATTTGCGGTAAAAGGCGGGGTCCTTCTTGAACTTCCCTATCTGAGCTGGGCTGAAGTTCTCCTTGTCGTCCAGTTCTATCTGGCTAATCATGTCCTTTGCCGGGCCCCCCATCATCTTCATGGTCATTATCCGAGGCGGAATTACCCATGTGGGTGTGCGGATGAAATGGTAGAGCTTCTGAACGTCTGGCAGTTATCAGTGTTGGCAGCTGCTCGTTATGGGAGACTGCCTCTTCAGGAGTGGGTCAAAAACACTTACCAGTCTGGATGGCGGGTAGGAGTTGGATACCGGAGGAGCCATTGCCAATAATTGCCACGGTCTTGTTGGCGTATTCGAAGTCCTTGGGCCAATTTGCTGTGTGTACCAAATCCCCTTTATAAGCCTCTAGGTTAGGAATGTCCGGCCACTTCCAGTTACTAGACCTTGAAGTTAGCGGTCATTCGAGGGACGAAGCGGTCTGATCCTGGGACCACACGTACTTGAGGATTCCGGACCCGTCGATGATGAAGTTCGCCTGGTCTTTGAATTCCTCGCCGGTCCCTAGGTTCACGACGTTGAGATCCCAGAGGCCTCGGTCCTCGTCCCACCAAGCACCGGAAACCTTGTGGCGCGTCTTGATCGAATCCAGCATATGCTCTTCCTCGCAAGTTTCGTTGAGGTACTGCTCGATCTCCTCCGCGGACGAGAAGAAGTTGGACCACGCGGGATTTGGCCGCCACGAGAATTGGTAGTTATGGCTGGGCACATCACACCTGCATCCCGGATAGCGATTCTCGAACCAGGTCCCTCCGACCTTGTCGTTCTTCTCGTAGACCACAAATTCGTAGTTTGTCAGGTTCTTCCGCAGGGTCCGGATCATGTTGATCCCGCTCGCCCCAGCGCCGATGCCGACGATCCTGACATGTTTGGCGTTGCCGAGGGGTTCCTCTTTCACGACATAAGGAGGCTTCTCTGCAGGCGCATAGGCATTAGCACTGGCATTACCATGTATGCATTGGTTCGCTACTTGAGAAGGTCTATGACGAGTCATATCTGCGACGAAGGAGAGACCGGACCTGTAGGGATAGTGAGTTGGGTCATCTTTTGATGCCTGAGGCTCTAGCTTTATACACGCGGCCGGACCACTCGGGTATGGCAGTTACTGAGAATAGAAAGGGGCGCTCAGTGGTTACAGTGGGAGATAATATTCAGCTCAAGATTGGTAGGAGGAGTCCGGTTACGGTGTACATAGCATCGCGGTATGAGGAGGCAGCGTATTCCAGCCTACCACAGCCAAAAGAAGTGGTGGTTATGAAGGGGCGGCCCCCGGGACCTGCCATGTACTTGCTCTCGTTCGGATTCAACGGCCCCATTACCTGTGATTCCGTGAACCCATGCTCGTCGACTTAAACCACTGTGGAACACACTGCTATGAATCCGTCTTAGCTAATTAGGTAGGTAGGTAGCTCTCGGCTCTGGCATTTTGACTTGAATGATGACAGAAATCCCCGGTAGTGAATGGCAAGGAGCTTCCAGAGAGCCAATGACGTGTCGCACGTTCTCAACCTTGTGATAGCAAACAGGCGCAGCTTGGCCTCGCCGGATGAAGGCTGGAAGTCGTATTCCGGCCAACCAGAGCACGCCTCCACTAATACCTCTACTGAATCCGCGTGGGTTGGGGTGGCATTCGCGAATGGTATTGCATTGAGCGGGCCGCGGAGGCGTTCATCTCTCAAACCTGGATATTGAGATTGAGTCGCATTGCGCAGACTCGTATTCATCCTCCTTGCTGGATAGTCTAACGTGAAGAGTGAAGAGCCGCATAGTTGAAGAGCTTGGCGGACGACCGACCGCAACATATGAGGATGACGGACTGGTGCTTGATGATGGATGCTGAGGCAGCCGTGAACTCCACAGCCGATAATTACCCGTTTTGAGTATGCTAATCGCAGATCTTCGGCTTCCCGAAACCATCCATGGGAATGTTCCACTGCGTTATCGATTGAGCCTTTTGCAGGTTGCACTGGTCTAAAACTCGGACACCGTCCTATCAGCAGACTTCTTGGCACTCCCGAACCCTCGTCTGCGGCCCAGCATGTCCTTCTCCTTTGCCTTCTCGGGGGAGGACATAGACGACGAGCAGAAGCCGAATATCGCGCCTGCTAGCACGGCCCCCGCACGGGGTCCGTCGGGTTCCGTTCCCGCTAGCGCGTTCCCCGTGGCGGGCAAGCCCTTGCTGCCCGCAGCTAGCCACGACCTGGAACGCATGTTGGCTGAGCTCCCCTCCAAGGTCGCTTACGGCATCCTGGACGTCGATCTCAACGGCGACGGAAACATACGGCTCCCGCGTAGGGAACTATGGGACGTCCGCGTCCAGTTGATGGCGGAAGACGAGAGTGGTGGCGAGCTGGAGCCCGGGTTGGGGAATCACGACGTGAGGACCGGAATCTACGAAGGGGGGTTCAAGTCCTGGGAATGCAGCGTCGATCTAGTCAAGATTCTCAGCCAGTCAAAGACGATACTCTCCGCGAACGATCATAGTACGAGAGTGATCGAGGTGACGCCTGCTATCGGAAGTGGTCTGTCTGAACGAGGCGCTAACTTTTGTCACAGCTTGGTTGTGGCACGGCTCTCCCGTCACTAGCCCTGTTTCAATGGGCTCTCGACTCGAGGACTGGTGAGACGGATACTTGGCTCTCGTTCGTCCTGGCTGACTACAATCCCACCGTATTGCAGCTCGTGACCTTGCCCAACTTCATCCTAAGCTGGGCTCTGCATCAGCAGCCCCACTCGCCGGCGTTAAAAGATGCATTCTCTTCGGAAGGCGAGCTCGACTTCTCGTCGGAAGTGCTGGACGCCTTCGTAGAGTTCCTCTCGTCACGGAAGATGTCTCTGCATTTCTTCTCGGGCGGTTGGTCTCCTGAGTTCGTCGACCTTGTGGCTTCCGCCGGTGCTACCAGAACGGAAGCCGGGTCGAAGCAAACCACGGTGATCGTTGGGGCTGAGACTATCTACTCCCCGTTTGCCCTCGACGCCTTCACGCAAACGCTCTTCGCTCTGATGAGAGAAGAGAAGGCGCGCGGAAACCCCTCCGAAGCACTCGTGGGCGCTAAGAGGCTCTATTTCGGCGTCGGCGGCTCATTGGATGACTTCGTCGCCAAGGCCAACGACTTAGGCGCCAACACCGAGCAGGTCTGGGAAGAGACCGAAGGGGTTAGAAGGGGTGTCGTGCGCTGCTCGCTGCCCTGAAGGCAAAAGCCCGACGAACGGAAGTTGAAGAAGCCATACAGTCTGCATACGAGGTGCGCAACCCGTGTAAGCCATTCATCTGCGGATCTCGATGCTTTCCCTTTTCGACTTCGTCTTTATCACGCCACCGAAGGCATTGCAAGTCTAGACGCTCAATTCAGCTTTAGCGAAAAGGGAAGCCCGAAGACGTTCGATGTGCTCGATGCAAGCTACGCCGACGACAGCGCCAGGGTGGTTCCCAATGAGCTGATTTGGCCGAGAACTCAAGTCCGCCAAAGGATGGGTTGCACCCTGCGAGGCAGGCCCAGTAGCGCCACCACAGAAAGCGGAAAGATGCAGTCATGATAGGACTTTTACGAAACCCTTCTCGGCCCGGAGGAGATCCGTGCCAGACAGGGTACCGCATGTCGGGCTATCAGTGGTGTCTAAGGGCTAAAGAAGATGTCCCAGAGGGGAGCCTATCAGAACTGGACCGCGGCCAGGAATAGAATCTACCTGGTAGTATTCAGAGTCATGGGAGCCCGTTGCGAACCCTTGTTAATACAGACGCGTCTTCGTTGCCCCACAAGATATCGAATGACCAATATCATCTAAATATCCATTTCAATAACCAACGCCCGGAAGGCTCTGTTACCCAACCCAGTAGTCTCGTGGACTACTGAGCATCAGGATCCCCTTCATTTGAGCTGCAACACACACCCTGCAAGGTAGAAGTGCACATTCCAACCCTTCTTCGGGAAGGGACTACGAAGTAGATGTTTGAGCTCAAACGGATTGCAGGCAAATGACATGTTTCTACTCTTTTTAAGAGATAGTTGGCGAACTTGCATGCCTAAGCCATATTTCCACCTGTTCCCTGCGTAAGGTTAGTGCCTTACCGCGATGTATTGGCAGCTACCAAGTCATGCAAACGTTTATAGTGAGACCCAGTCGCCCGTTAGACCTGTTACAAAATGACTTGTAGGATTTTAGTTCGTGAAGTTAAATTGCAAACGAAGTCATAAGTCCGCAGTCTACTGTGGTAGTCTGAGATATCGGCTTGGCTAATCACATTACGGTGCGGCCAGGGACTCAGTCTGTGACACGGTTTTCTGGAAACAGAGGACATCCTTAATATATTCGCATTAACGCATTAAGCACCTCGTGCACGTATATACTGTAATTAGGTGGGTATCATCTCCATGCAACGTCCGACGCATTAGTTTAGCCTCATTTGATTAATGCTCCGAAGCATATTCCGGAGAACCACGTCTAGAAGAGCGCGGCACCGATGGCGAGAAGGAGAGGGGCAACGAGAGGAGCGACCACGCCTTGAGCGCCGTTAGTACCAGGGACTTCAGTCTCGGCTGGCGTACCCGAAGAGGTGGTCGAGGAGGCTCTGGACGAGGTTCTAGTGGTCGCTGCGCATCTGTCAGTACATTAGGTGACGGAAATTAAATAGCAGAACACTAACTCATAGTGGTAGTCGCAGAGCTGGTGGTGGCATTGCCAGTGATAGAGCTTGAATAAGACGACATCGTGGCAGAGGAAGAAGACTTCGACGTGGCACTAGAGGTGGTATTCGAGGAAGCGGTTGAGGTCACGACCGAGGTTGACGTGGCAGACGTGGCAGACGTAACAGATGTGGGATACGTGACAGATGTGGCAGACGCGGTAGTCGTAGTCAAGGCGACGGTGGAGCTGCCGGAAGCAGCACCACCGCTGACTTCGAATCGCTGGGAGTAGTTGACATCGCTGCCGTCGCTGATCTCCAAGGCGTAGGTGCCCGGAGGCAGGCTCTCAGACGGAGTCCAAGTGAAGCTCTCGCCGGTTTGGCCAGCTACGCAACTGTCAGCTAAAAATCCCTTTGGAACAGCTTTTTCGAGGACTAAGAATGACTCACATGTGATCTGAGAGACGGTGCTGAGATCATTGGCAGGACCATTCTTCAGGGTGATAGTAACAGGGCCCGAAGATTCAGCCCAAGTAATGGTGAAGGGCTCGCCGGCTACAATATCGCTGAAGTCGCTGTTGGTAATGATGACCTGGGCAGTGGCCAAACCGGCGAGGATGATGGACGAGATGGTGAACTTCATTTTGCTCGATTTTGTTGATCTTATTGGTATAAGAAACGGTAGAGAAAGCCTATAAGTATCGAATAGGATATCAGCTTCCTTCCGATAGGGAGCGTCGAGAAGGTAATGAGTAGGATGGGCAGGAATGTAAGGGGGCTCAACGCAAGAAGTAGATTTGATGTTTGCGTGGGATATATGTGACGTGATTTAGAGACAAGACCCATCCCCAATCTCAACTGTGACTCTGCCCATTCTGCGCCATGAAATACATCGTAGATCATGATGAGACGAAGCGCGCCACAAATTCCCCAACTCGACTAATATCATACCACATACATATGTTAGATGAGTGTTATTGACTTACCAGTAAGCTCCCGTGCAATGATTTTTGGACGGTGTTTATAAACGAATCGAGTTAGACGACAGGATGACCTGAACTTAACGAAAGAACGGACGACAGTTGGTGATGGTTGGGAGAGTGAAAGTAAAGGTTTAAAACTAGGCCACAGGCAGGTAGGGCGAAGATGGAGATAGATAAGGGAAAGGGAAAAGGGGGGGGCTCCGTGGAGTCTTCACCAGCTACTACCCAGCGACTACTGTAGGCAGTGTTCTTACCTCCTCCAGCTGAAAGGTTATGTGCGATAATTGAATGACATGGAGATAGGTTCCATGTCAAGAACTCACTTGCAAGTTGGTGCCGCTAGTTCGGCACCAATTTGCAATACAAATCGGACTAAGGTGATTCGATTCGGTCTAGCTGAAAAAAAGGCGCATTTAGATTATTGCGTTAAAAGCGCAACGGTCTGTCACCTCTCTCCCACACCGTCACATTATGAATGCTCGCGTCACACAAACTCCAGTTCCTAACAGGCTTAGCCCTATGAGCGATGTTAAGCGCCCTTTCCATTTCTGGCCATTCCTCTGTCACTTCGCAGCGATGATCACCAACCGCGTGAATCGCCAAGTGTGCCCAGAACTTGTCCAATTTATTGTGGCTCCTAATTCCCACCGTACCAAGCACACACATAGCACGGTATTAGGCCCAGTTGAAGTTGGGATGAACGAATCAGGCGAATCCATGTATTAGCTGCAGACAAGCCGCCGCTGTCCAGAACGACGTTTTGGGGGGTTGTGTCACCCAGCAGCTTCTCTTCGTCGCGTCGGGGTTCCAGTATTATAAGGCCGTCGCCACACGACCCGGCACCGCGGGCGGACACTGAGTAGGAATTTCGCATGGGCTGAATTTGTTTAACCATGTGGCAGTGACGTTAGGAAAGTCACAGGCTAAAACAGGATTTGCTCGAGGTCGTCGGCTTGCGACAGAATCTGCGATGCAGCCAACAACTCCTGCAGCATAAATGCGTAGCAATCTCGCCTGCCCGCCAAGCTCGGGCGACATCCCTGACGCCATGCCCACTCACGGGTGAGATCCCTTGATCCGTATGGTACCTGCATTAAACCCCACTCTCCGGGCCTCCGAAACGCAATTTCCTCGGCTCCGCATGCATACAGGCATATCCCCGGCTATGTCAATATGGACATTTAGCAGATAGCCAGTACATATGGAATGCGCATCGATATACCCTGTAACCGTCTATCCTTCTCTATGACAGCTGCGAGGACCTGCCTGCTGGACATAATATCTGCTTCTCTTTTTGCGAACTCGCCCGGGACATACTTCTCATGCGATCCCGTAGACTGTTAGAGGGCATCTAGGAAGAGGGATTAGATTTGATGCATATGGCAACCTAGGTGTAAATGCTTCGATAACCGTCCTGCGTGAGCGCCGAACTCTATCACCAATCGGTTCTTAACGTGCGAGAGAAACGTATTCACATGGCCTTTTCGTCCCCGTCGTAAATAGGAGGGACTTATCCCATAATATGCCATACCCAGGCCATACCAAGCCAACGCTTGCCCGGCCATGTGACCTCTGAACGCCTCATGATGCTAGTCGTGGATCTATGATGTATGACCCGTCGCCGGAATTGCTCTTAGAGTTTGCTCTTCGCAGACCCCATCTTCGCATCTTCGGACACCACGACCACCACAACACATATGTCGTCGATCTTTCCGCCGTGCCAGTTCTCCTGCGGGTAATATTTCTGCACCTCCTTCGCGAAGGGGCCATCCACGCGCCGGTTCGTACTCGCAGCCTTCGCGGCGCCGGTTATCTCGAGGGCCAATGCGCTTTGTAGCGTCAGGGGTCTCTGCGCCGACTCTTCGGCCTGTATATACGCTGCGAGGTTATCCACGACTCGAATGCCGCCACCATCGGATGTCCTCCACGCCCCGCTGCCCATCATTAGGCGACTCGATATCCGTAGGATGTCCTGGTTGAATAGGTTATCCCACACACCATCGCTCGCAAATATTAATATGTCGCCGTGCTTGAGGTTGTGCTGGGTCAGGTCCGCATCCTTGGGGTAATCGCAGAGCTGCGCACCGCCGAACGCGGCCGCCCTCGCGAGCATGCTGGCAGGCACGATCGATAGCTGGTACGGCGTGTTGAAGGCGTGAGTTTGCGGCTCTGAATAGCTGTGCACTGCATTCAGCCGCAGCTGCACGAAGCCGGAGTCGCCCAGGTTGGCGACCTCGAGCTTCCCGTCTTCGGTGGCGATGGCCACACATGCCGTACTTCCGCCCGCGTAGATGCTTCGGTCTTTGCACACATCGTCGTACCCCATCTGCATCAGCGCTCTCGGCGACAGGGGCACACTGTTCTCTGCCGCCTTGTATTCCCAAGCTGCCGAAGCCATGTAGTCGCAGAAGCCGTGCGAGAAGTCGCCCGGGTCGACACCGCTCTCCTCCCAGCCCCCGACGCCGTCCGCTATGCCCAATGCGACCCCGTTCGTGTCGCCGACACGGGATATGAAGAACGCATCCTGACCACTATCCGGTCGTTTCGATTTCGGCCGTTTCCTCGCCGGCTGAATGTGATTGTAGGGGCTGAAGTGAAAGACGTTGGTTGTCGGATCGAATCTCGTATTTTTCCCAGAGAACGAGGCTGCCGCATTGTAGGTGAACTTGGGCATCCCTTGGGGGTCCTGCGATCGTAGGGAATACTGGACAGAAAAGGTGCGGGTCTGGTTGGCACAAGGCTGCAGGACTCTAGGCGGCTGTAATATCAATCGTCGTGATTTAGACTGTCTATATATGCTTCTCGAGGAGAAGGCGACGAAGCGCGGTAACACTGGTGATGCCATTGCCGACGCCTGGGCAGAGGACGGACGAGAGACGGCCCCGTGGGGGCTCGACAGTGCAAGCAGAGGGCAACTAGACTAGGTATTTTAACAATAAAATCTATCTATACAACCTCCGGGGTCAAGGAAAATGGCAGTAACGCCACAAGTGAACTGTCTTCCGTCGGTAGACTGATTAGACAACTCTCGCGTTCCCTTTTTAAAGACACTATAAATTGATGAAGTAATTCTGCACCAACCAAATACGTAGTACCTTCGAATCAAGTTGAATGTCTTGTCCCATTCAGCGGCACCGTCTTTTTTTTTGGAATATGGCGGCTTAAAGCAGAATGGGGTGCAACATCATCCATCCAAAAAACAATCTCGTTGGACCTCCAAGCAGTAGAAATATGGATCCTTTTGGGGTCGATTACCCCAATTATGTCAGCCAAATGTTTCCGTGAAGAATGAGCCGTTACGTAGCTGGCTGCCAGGTGGTGGACCAAGCTTTCTGTTGAAGTACCTAAGTACCTACCTGAAGTGCTCCCGCCGTCTGATGTGTAGAATCGGAAGCAACGACGGCCCGAAGTTACGTTGATAATTGCCGATTACTGATTGGCCGATAAGTCCCTCGGCAAATGGCCTGGTAACCCCGACTCGGAACTCTAGGAAGCACGAGCGGGTGCTTTGATCTGGGTGCATGGATGATGATGAAGACATTCCATTCTTCCAACGTATTGCCACCACCTAGAAGCTACTTCTAAGCAATCCACAAAGAGCCGCATTCTCTGCGCCGCCGGGATACGCTTTGATTGGATTGGCTCTCCCTCTTTTTTTATTTTCAACAGTTCAGGCATCTGGGCTTAGCTATCAATTACTTTTTTATTCTCAATCGCTTTTTATCGAGAGACCCAGCCCTATAGGAAAAGCGACCAGATCGATCATCGTCGCCCGCAATGGCCGCTCTCCGCTCTACCACATCCCGGCTTCTGGCCGCCTCCACACGGCCGACCATGCGATCTACGCCCATGCTCGCTCGGTCAATGGCGACTCTCGGCGGTGCTACTGTCGATGCTACCCCCAAGGGCAGCACTGATGCGCGCATCAAGACTTTCCAAGTCTACCGGTGGAATCCCGACACCCCGACCGAGAAACCCACGATGCAGACGTACAAGCTAGATCTGAACAAGACCGGCCCTATGGTTCTCGATGCTCTGGTCAGGATCAAGAATGAGGTAGACCCCACCCTCGCTTTCCGCCGGAGTTGCCGAGAGGGTATTTGTGGTAGCTGCGCAATGAACATCAACGGAGTAAACACACTGGCTTGTTTGTGTAAGTTGTTCACTGCTGAGGCTCATTCTTTGGAGCCATTTCTGTTCTCGGCGCGCTAACGTGATGCTTTAGGCCGGATACCTACCGATACTGCTCAGGAGATGAAGATTTACCCTCTCCCTCACACATATGTCGTCAAGGACCTCGTACCAGACTTGACATACTTCTACAAGCAATACAAGTCGATTAAGCCGTATCTCCAGAGAGACACTCCATCACCAGACGTAGGCGCGCTAAGACTACCGCATCAGTTTCCTGATATTGACTCTATTTGCAGGGCAAGGAGTACCGACAGACGAGGGCCGACCGCCGAAAGCTGGATGGTCTGTACGAATGCATTCTCTGCGCTTGCTGCTCCACGGCATGCCCGTCCTACTGGTGGAACGCCGAAGAATACCTGGGACCTGCTATCCTTCTTCAGTCATACCGCTGGATCGTCGACTCGCGAGACGAGAGGAAGGCCGAGCGCAAGGCCGCCCTCGATAACTCCATGAGCCTGTATCGATGCCACACTATCCTGAACTGCACGCGGACATGTCCGAAGGGCTTGAACCCCGGTCTTGCCATTGCGCAGATCAGGAAGGAGTTGGCATTCTGATCCGGGGCGGGCAGGTAACTTGTTGGATTATAGGGAGAGACGACTGTACAAAACTTGAATGAATTATGCTTGCCGCCAGAGGTATGTCTGGGCTGGTTGTACGTCCTTGGCCGTGTTCCTTTGTCTGAGCATGGATGGAGTTCAGTTGCATTAAAGTAGGGGAAAATGTGAATTCATACGTCAACCACACGAACCGATGCATTCCTTCCCAGTGGCCTAATCGTACTAGGAAAACACCATCATTCCCCCTCCGAGGGGAATTAATTTCCAATCGCCCTAAATCTCAACCAACGCATTGGTTTCTCCGACAGCAGTTTGCCTTCCGTCCTTTGGAGGAGCTTCGATACCCTCAACCGTCTCCGCCACCAGCTCCTCCTCGTCCATGCCTAAGTAATCGACAGCAGCTCTTCTTTGTGATTCCGTACACCCACTATTACCGCTATTCGCGACGACGGCACTTCGACTTTTCTCAACGCCTTTCGCCTTGCGTCCGTGCTCGTTGCCCCCTTCTCCCCTATCTCGCTCGTGCTCCTTGTGACTTCGGACCGCGCCGTCACGAGCATCGCTGCTGCCGCCGCCAGCTGCGTTCGCGAAAGGGCCAACGGCGGAGGGGTTCCAGCCCATCGTCATCGTCATCTCCCTCCACTCGCGGATCTTCCTCTTCGAGCTCCCACCCGCAGGGGAAGGGAAGCCGGGGCCGCCGCCACCACCACCACCAGCGAAATGGTGTGGATGAGGATATGGACCGGCAGAGGGACGAGGGGAAGGGAGATAGCCACCCCCGCCCCCGCCGGTCATCCGGAACGCCATACCCACCGCGGCCCGCCACCACGCCGGGTAGTCGCCGAGCCCAACCGCGCGCAGGCCCTCGGCCGTCGAGGGCATCGCGTGCGCGTACCGGCACGCCCCCTGCCACCGGCACCGCCCGTGATGGCACCAGTGCCTGCAGTAGACGCTGGCCGGTGACGGGTTGCTGCCGTGCCTCTTGGACGCCGCGGATGACGACAGCAAGCGGTTGTGGTTGCTGTGCTGATGGTGAGCCGGGTCGTGGGGATGGGATGGCGCGTGGAAGGACGCCGCTGCTGAAGCTGCCAGCATCCTGTCTGCGGAGTACGGATGGGGAGGCGAAGGAGGCGGTAGGGGATGACCACCACCACCGTCGTCGTCATTATGGTTGTTATTGTGGTAGTATAGGTATTGGTTCGAGGCTGAGGTGCTGCTGCCGTGCACGGTGGGCGAGGGGAGCCGTGGCGGTGGCGGGTCACCGCGGTTGTTAGTCCCGTGTTTTGCACTCGGGTCGTTGGTTTTGCTGGCACGTGATTTCTCGTTGCTGGCGCTCGTCGCCCTGGCGCTCGTGAACGACTTCGCGGCGGGATCCATGCGCGAGGCCGAGGCTAGCGACGACGAGGCCGAAATCGAAGTGCGAGAAGACGAGGAGGCGTCCTCGGTCATCGGCCGGCCGTTCCCGTTCCCGCGCCCGTCCTCGTCCTCCTGCTCCGCCTCGGACCAGTGCTTCTTCTTACTACTATCATCGCCGTTACCGCGGCGCGGGCACTGCACGTACTGCTGCTGATCGTGCTGCGGTTGGTGGAAGTAGACCTCGTAGAAGAACGGGGCCGGCCCCCTGGCCACGGTGCCGAGGTTGACGAGGCCGGCCGTCTGCTCGACGGCCAGCTCCCGCGGCACCCCGAGCACGTCCATCCACTCGGGCAGCTGATCCACGGGCAGCAGCGGCACCATCGGGCCCGGGATCGTCACCGCGCCCGACGCCGTGTGCTTCACCGTACCCGGCCGCACGAGGAAGTGCCGCGGCAGCGGGATCGGCTGCGGCTGCGGCTGCTGCTGTTGGCGTTGCTGGGTGGTTGCCGCCGCCGCCGTCTGTATGCGAGAGGTCGGCGCTGGCGCTGGTGGTTTCATCGCGCGGTAGTCCGTGCTGCTCTCCCCACCCCCGCTACCATTACCAACATCCGGGTTCGTGGCCACGGTGGCTTGTTGATGGTTTGGGTTCATGGTGGTTGACTCCCCTATTCTCGACCTAGAGCGGATCTCTGATGGTATAGGGTTTGTGTTGCCAGGTGATGCTAGACTGAACGATACATTATCTTGGATAGCTATGAAAAGACATCGATGACGTGCTGTCAGTCAGGCAGGGGTATGAGAATGGGGATGCAGTTGCTGTGTTCATATGTAGGATTCATCTATCACTTGTCCTATGCTGGGTCGCTTGGAGTTTGCCAACCTCTCCGTTTGGTGTTGCCAGCTGTGGGCTTTGCCAATAACATCAGTTGTTAAGGTTTGTCTCCGAAATGTACTGGAATATAGGAAGATCGATTTCTATAGTATGTAATCCAAAACTGTCCAACTTCGGCTTCCTTGGAGTACTTTCAGGTTTGGAGCCATGCTTAAGTAACCGAGCACAGGCGCTCTAAGCCTGGCTGATCTTGCTCTTCCCAAACCCCCCCCTTTCTTTGCCTGATTGAACAAGCTGATTTCTGCATTCCGCGTCCTACATCATCGGGCTTCAACCCTGATCTTTGCCTCCAGCCCATCAACACAGAAACCCAGCTGTCGGGGCCCGTCGTGCAGCTCAACCTCACGCTTGACCCACTTACCAGCAGCCCTCGCATCCGGCTGGGAGCCCTCCGTAAGTGAGTTTGCTGCTTCCTGCCTATCAAGCCTTGCTTCCCCCTCTCCCTCATCCTCCTCCTCGCTGCTATCCTCAACTTCGTCATCAAACCCCGCCACCGGATCCCACTCACCCGTTTCCCAAATCAAACGTAGCCCTAGCGGCCTGAGGCCAAACAGCTTGCCGGCGATCCCTTTGACGGCGTAGATGTCGAAGCTCTTGGGGATCCTGGTCGTCCGCTCGACTGCCGTCTTCTCGCCGCCTTTCTCGGCTCTGTGCAGGACGAATTGCACCGTCACTAGTCGGGCTTCCAGGAAGGCGGGGTTGATCTCCTTCTTCCGGTTCACCACAGGCGGCCCATAGAGCTCGCAAAGCTCGGCGTACCTCTTGTGTTGCTTGGTGACCTCGTGCTCCTGGCTCTCGGGCACGGCGGCCAGGTGCTTCCCGATGCGGGCCAGGTAGAACATTTCCGCGTTCTGGCGGTCGTCCCTGGAGATGTTGCCGAAGTTCAGCGCCTTGAGCTTCGCGAGGCGGCCCACCGTGAACATGTACGCCTCCTCGGTGGCGTTCTTCGACTGGCCGGGGAACTCGGGATCCGGGTTGTCATAGATGGGGTTGTGGGCGAAGCGTAGGGACACCAGACCCGGAAAGCAGGTCGGGAGCTCGTCCACGAACGACCAGGTTGACACCTGGTTGTAAGAGATGTCCACATACTGGAGGCTACCCGGGAACTCCGGAATTGTGTCGGATGCCTCTTTGGTGAGCGTAGATATCTTGTTGCCTTTGAGGTGCAAGTTGCGGAGAGACTTCAACCCAGCCAGACTTACGATATCGGAAATAGAAGTAAAGTCGTTGAGCTCCAGATACAGAGACGTCAGTGTAGACGAGAGCGTAGATAACGTGGTCTCGGGGAGGAAAGAGAGTTGGTTTATGCTAGCTGTGAGCGTAGAAAGAACCGGGAATCTGGTTGCCACATGGCACATTTCCTCCCAGGTCATGAGCGTCTCTTCGAGAGCGAGACTCTCGACCTTTGTGAAGGAAGACTCTGCTCTGCCCAGCCCGCTATCTTCGAGAATGCCCTGGAAGCGATTGCCACTGGGTTGCGTCAGCGGCATGAAGCCGAATGTGCCTTGGGATGGTAAATGACTTACTTCAAACGCAAGGTTCGTAGATCGGGCAACTCGGAGCAGATGGCGACCACCGTCCCCACATGCCGGAACAGGTTGCGACTGAGATCCAGATCTTTGACCTTAGGGCAGACAGTGCCAATCGGCTCGTCGCCCTCGGCGTAGGCGGACGCGATGCGCGCGCCGTCGAGGATGGCGAACTTCAGCTCCGACAGCTGCGCCTGCTTGCGGCGGATCTTCTCGAAGCCGACCTCCTCGGCCACCTTACCCGAGAACTGGATCGCCTTCGCGTTGGTGAGCTCCGCCGTGTACTTGTCGACGAGCGCCGAGACGAAGCTCTGCGGCCTCTCCGCGGGACGGGTCGGCCGCACGAACGAGGAGGCGGTCGCGGCCTTGGATTTACCTGGTGGATGCGTTCAATAAATGATTCTCGATCAAGCGGTTTCGGACGACTGGCCTACATGTAAAGTAGCGGACTCCTTTATGCGAGCCGTCGTGTTTTCCTCGGCTTGGGTCGTCCCATTCGACGCCAAGCCAGCTTCCAGATGTGCCCGCTACTTCGCCAACGTATCGGACGGTGCACACGGCCCCGTCAAAAGATAGGCGGTCTCCGACCTTGGCCTGAGACGCCATTTCCCTCTTCAACGCGGACAATGAACCGAGATATTCGGCATAATGAGGAGATTCTATAGGTCGCGATTCCTAGATTACGGTAGAGTTAGTTTGCAGTGTTTGAAAATTGGCCGTCTTGTTAGGCAGCTAAATTTTCAGATTCACGCATAACAAGTCCATACCGGTATGGATACCACGTCTCATTGCCCCCTCCTGACCACGCACACAACCCATCTGGCTCAAAATGCATAATAATGTGGATAAAATTGGAGTCGCTATCTACTATGTTCGAGTTGGTTGAAAATTCTGTACAAATGCATTTCCTCATAGCTTGCTCTTCGACTCCCCGACGACTTTCATGAGCGCCCTACCATTGCTAAGACAGACTTTGCCGCCCGCAACCTTCGTCTCGAATCTGATCTCCTCCCATCCGTCTTTGATGTCACCGGTTCTCCATACAGACGTCACGAGCTTATCACCCGGCCTGACGGGACTCGCGAAGCGAGCCTGGAATTCCTTGATATTTGCCGGGTTGCTGCCGCCAAGCTTCTGCAGCAGGCCGTGACAGGTGGAATTGAAGGAGTACAGCCCGTGGATTATGACGCCACCGAAACCCATCTTCTTTCCCGGCTCCGGGTGAGCGTGCAGCGGGTTGTAGTCGCCATTCAATCGGTACAGTAACGGCGTCTGCTCAGTCGTCTGGTCCTCGAACTCGACATCGGGCTTCTTGCCCTTCGGCGGCGGGAAGTTCTCGGTCGCGGGGCCCTTGGGACCTCCCCAGTTGCCTTGGCCGACGAAAAAGCTGCTGCCGACGGCCCGCGAGTAGACCTCGTTCGTGCCCGCGTCGACCAGGTCAGTCTGCAGCTCGACGACCGTGCCGGGCCGGCCCTTATCGTAGACACCCAGGACCTTCGTCCGGATCTCGAACTTCCTGCCGGCGGATGTCGGGGGCAGGGGCTTGAGGAACTGGATCAGTCGCTGGCCGTCGACGACCCGGCGCGAGTCGAAGTCGGGGACCCCGGGGATCTTAGTCGCCTTCTCAGCGGCGTAAAAGTCAACGACCTCCTCCGTGTTTCCCTTAAAAGCTGCACAATCGTCAATACATGCCACCAGGATAACGAGGAATTACGGGCGGGACGGACGGAGGATGAGCGGGTAAGTCGGGAAGACTGTGAAATTCGGATCGAGCTCCTATAGCGCCTGTGAGCGAGTCTCCTCGTGAGACTAATTTAGAGGTTAACGGACGTAGAGGAAGTGCAGCTCGTCAGCGGTACAGCCGATGCTACTCGCGAAAAGCAGGGCATCGCGCTTCAGCCACGACACCTCTTTGCGAGGGTATTCGAAACCAACACCTGGGCCGCTCATCTTGGAATGTGTATTGCCGTAAGGTCCCTGTTAAGAAGTCCAGGTACACAATATATAATACAGTACTAAGACAGAAGTTATGGGGGAAATGTGAGTAACAGAGCTCCGCCACGGGACACTGGCAGCTTGCTGCTTTAGTAATCCCCGGCCCCGGTCCTACGTGCCGAGGTCCAGCACGATGCAAGGGACCACGAGACTTGGCAGCGGCATGGACATGGAGACTAAATTATAATTGCATATCTGGGGTTATGCGCTCATTTGATGAGTGACAGTTCTGTCTGAATAATTTACTAGGGTTACGATCAGAATATGAGATACTACTACGTACCTCTCTTCATCCTTCTTCTCTTGTTAGATTGTCCTTCCTCCCCGGGCCCTAAGAAAGGACAGTCCTCGGCTATTCGTGCTACATTACTAACGTTAGCGCAGGAGTGCGTCCTCTCCTGTCTTCAACACCACTAATATGGTTTATTGACGTCCTTTGCCTTCTCAACGCAATACAAGAGGTCCACTGCGTGATATTATCCAATTGAGCTTCGTGAGACGAATTTCAATGCCTATTTCTAAAGCTTCGACCAATTAGTACAAACTCAGATGGCTGCGCCTGTCGAGACTTATTATCATCCTTCAACTGATGAAGTGCTTATGTGAGAGCTAGCACTGGGTTCGATGCAATTGCAATTGCGCTTGTAGGACAGTGCTTTATTTGGCGGTATGCTTTCCACTAGGAGGCCTAGGTATGTATGTACAGTGCAATAACAAAGAGCATCGATCAGGCACTACATGTGAGTATGAGACGGTGGAGTTGGAGGTTTATACTCGATAATGGCCTTAGGAAGGCTGACGAGAAAATGGGGAGGAAAGTTGGGTAAAGAAGGAAGGGTGTCATCGTCTCATGCTATTCTACCCAGCAACAAAGTCAAACATCTACGGGATGGGTCTGGCACCCGTTACCCCGCTCAACAGTATTTACTTTGTGATTTCAACGGATAATCGAACCTCAGGAAATGCGACCCATCTAGCAATCCACGACGTACGCCGAATGAAGCATATGAAGTTCGTCGCAAGATTCTTTTACTTGGTAGTGATACACTAGGATGACCGCCCTATCTTAGCGGGGTTTCTCTTCTCACTTCCCTGACTACGACTTATTTTACTGTTCTTCTCAGCCTATCAACGTGAATATCAAGCATACTCACGCCATGTCGGCCACGGCTCTGGCTGCGCCTGCCGCATCAGCACCAGCCCAGGCCGACTGGGACGATATGCTCAAGAAGAAAGGGCGACAGCAACCAGAGTTCAGTAAGGTTAATGACGATTCCGAGCTCAGCGAGCTTGCCAAGTCCTTCACCAAGAGACGTCGCCGCAGCATCATCCAGAAAACCGCAGAATTGATCAAAAAGAGGAACGCGATCGACAGCCAGCTCTTGCAGGAAGTTCTTAGACAGAAACTGAACTCCAATGATTGGCAGCCTAGGGAGAAGTTATTGCGAAGACATGCCCGGCTGATGGAACGAGAAGAACGTCATATCCGACGTCAAGAAAGGAAGCTCGCCCGGGTGGAGAGGTTGTATCGGCAGAGCCATTCCATGGATCAGGCCATAGACCACGATTTGATCCGCTACTTGCTCTGGAGGTTCAAGCGACATCTCGGCCCGCTTATGAAATATCACCGTAAGATCGATGGTGGCATCTCTTCTTCGAGTGTGGACTCAGACTCTGAATGGATCGATATGTCTGATGGAAGTGAAGCGTCCGGTCCAGGAAATTGCAAGGAGGGGTCAAAGCAGGGCAAAGTGGCCGGGAAGAAAAGGAAACGGCATGAAACCAGGAAAGGCGGCGCTTCGAATAAATGCTTGGGAACAAGTGTTACGAATGAAGAGGATGCTGGTGCGACGCGCACGAAAGACAAAAAGGACAGCAAGAGTTCCAAGAAGAAGAAGAAGAAGAAGAGGGACAAAGACGGACGAGCGGGAATGGAGAAGGCCAGTGGCACTTAGGAGGTGGCATCGGCTTTGGAATCCGCAAAGGCGCCGCCTAAAACCAGCAACCCTGACATCGAGAGCGCGAGTGCGTCTTCTGAAGATATTACCCTGCTATGGAACCGTCGCCGATTCTCTAGGGTGCAATCAGCAGGACTTCAGTCTTCTGACGAGGAATCTAGGAACTCAGGCGAAGCTCAGACTTCATACCTATCTAAGCCTGGCGTTAAGGATGATGTGGATGATGCCGCTGTAGCTCTCGAGAAAAGGGAGCAACGCCGGCGGATGGATGAGATCGTCAAGGACCATATCCTTGATCTCCACGTCTACGATAAACCGGCTCGGAGAGGCCAGAAAGCAAACACCCAAAGTCGCGACCATGACTTCCTCATGTCAGGAGCAATCGTGACCGATTCTGTTAATGATCTCACCGGCAGAACTGTTCCCTCAGTCACCTCGCAAGGTATAGTCCGAGGCGTCTATACGTTGGGTGACCAATTGCAAGGTACGCCGTTGAGTGAGGAGAGCACCACCGACGAGCCATTTCTACCAAGTTCACCGACGATACACACGAAGAAAGCACAGAGACTGGAATCGGATATGCCCACTAAACCCATTCCCATTCAAGGGCCACGATCCCAGGTTTTCCCCCGGAAACGGATTCCTAGAGTCACCCCAGTATTCGCTCCGACAATCTCAGACCTGATGGAACATGCAAAGAAATCAAGTGGCGGGGAAGGCCGAACAGACGCGTCGCATGGTCCCTCAATAGGCGGGAAAGGACCAGTCTCTTCCCCCAATGTACACTCACCACTGCGTGTTCGCAAGGAGACGCCGATCCCCGCGCCGCAGCCGTGGAAAGGGCTTTTGCGATCGCCCGGCGTAGCACCATTACAAGCAATCTCTCCGCACCAGTCATGCCCCTCAACGCCGTCTACGCCATTCTTCTCTCGGACGGCGACCATGTGCAAGGACATACAGCACTCTGGCGTTTCTTCCCCGATTGTTCAGATGGTTGACACTAGCAGGAGGAACGAAAGTTCAGAGCCTGCTACCCCTGGCAGGCGTTCCCGCTCCAAGAAACGTGTTAGTTTCGCAGAGCCGCTTGTTCGAGACATGTGAATGCGGACGAGGGAGCAAAATGGATGCTCGGGAATGACGGAGTACGGAGTAACGGTCCTTGGTGACCTGTGAAGTTTAGGTATGAACCTGCGAGAGGGGTGTTTGATAAATTGAACACACAATGCAACACTATCACACGTTTGTCTCTGTAATCGGGAAGCAAAATCTTGTGTTGCTCAGTCTGGGTAACGCATGAGGTGTAATTAAGTAGATGTATCCTTGAACTTTCAGAAAACAAGGCTTATCTGGCGACTGTAGCGATGCCCTACTACATGTATGTTTATAGAGTAACCGAATACTCCTGATAGTAGAACTAGTTAAAAGTATTCCCCTGAAAAAACGTCGAAACCGGCGATTTTACCCAGGTTAATTGTATGATAGTCCGCTGGGTTTCTCCACCTAGGTTCCCCAATCTCCAATTGTCCAATGCTACACTACGGAAACCTAAGACGGTGTGGATCTGGGGCAAGGGGTCGCCGAGCTATCGGCGGGTTAAAAAGCAGCGAATCTGTTCTCTCACCGTCAGAACTTATTAGACCTCTAACTCATGGATCATCTCCTGTATTATATAATTTCGGTCTTGTATTATTAGGTAGCCGGCGTTCATAAAATGGGAGACGAGAAGTTAATCAGCGCCGAGGAAGGTGTGTTTATATTCTAGTATTGATACACAACTCATGGTTGGCGTATTACTGACTCTGGGTGCTAGTCGCGAAGCACACCACGGCTGACAGCTGCTGGGTGATTCTATACGGTCACGTCTACGATGTGACGGACTTCCTATCGTCCCATCCGGGGGGTTCAAAGGTCATCCTGCAGCTAGCAGGCCGGGATGCCACGGAGGAGTACGACCCGATCCACCCTCCTGGCACACTCGAGGAGAACCTGAAGCCGGAGACCAAGTTGGGCAAGGTCGAGCCGCAGACCCTGGTCAACGCGACCAAGCCGGCCGCCGAGGAGGAGAGGAAGGAGACCCAGGGCCCGCCGCCCATGGAGACCCTGCTGAACCTCGACGAGATCGAGGAGGTGGCCACCAAGCAGATCTCAGAGAAGGCCTGGGCGTACTACTACTCGTCGAGCGACGACAACTTCTCCAAGGACTACAACAACAGGGTGTACCGCAACATCCTACTGCGGCCGCGCGTCTTCATCGACTGCACCAAGTGCGACACGTCGACGACGCTGCTGGGCCACAAGGTCAAGCTGCCCATCTACGTGGCGCCGGCGGCAATGGCGCGGCTGGCGCACCCGGACGGCGAGCTGGGGATCGCGCGCGCGTGCGGCGCGCACGGCGCCATGCAGATCATATCCAACAACGCATCGATGACGCCGGAGCAGATCGTGGCGGACGCCGCGCCGGGCCAGGTCTTCGGCTGGCAGCTGTACGTGCAGAACGACCGGGCCAAGAGCGAGGCGATGCTGCGGCGCATCAACGCCATGGGCGACCGCTTCAAGTTCGTGTGCCTGACGCTCGACGCGCCCGTGCCCGGCAAGCGCGAGCTCGACGAGAAGCAGAGCTTCAGGAGCGCCCTCAAGGTCGCCGCGGGCGTCAAGTCGGCCGACGAGCCGTCGCGGCCCGGCGGCGGCGGCGTCGGCCAGCAGCTCTTCTTCGGCACGGCCGCCGACCTCACCTGGAAGGTCACGCTGCCGTGGCTCGCCAAGCACACGGACCTGCCCATCGTCCTCAAGGGCGTGCAGACGCACGAGGACGCCTGGCTCGCCGCCAAGTACGCGCCCCAGGTACGCGCCGTCATCCTGTCGAACCACGGCGGCCGCGCCCTCGACACCGCGCCCCCCGCCGTCCACACCCTGCTCGAGATCCGCAAGTACTGCCCCCAGGTCTTCGACCGCGTCGAGGTCTGGGTCGACGGCGGCATCAAGCGCGGCACCGACGTCGTCAAGGCGCTGTGCCTCGGCGCCCGCGCCGTCGGCATCGGCCGCTCCGCCCTGTTCGGCCTGGGCGCCGGCGGGCAGAAGGGCGTCGAGCGCGTACTAGAGAGTAAGTCGTATCTTGGACTAACTTGGGGGTCGTGTGGTTACAGGCGCTAACAGCGGACGTAAACAGTCCTAAAGGCGGAGACGGAAACGTGTATGAGGTTATTGGGCGTGGAGGACGTGAGCGAGCTAGGCCCAAGACACGTAAGTGATGCGCATCTTCGAAGTAATGAGGCTTACCCACTGACGCCAAACTTGCAGATCAATTCTAGGATGGTGGAAAGGGACATCTTCGATGAAGGGGCGGGCTTAGAGACCTTCGGGCTTTGGGATAAGGTCGTATCCAAATTATAAGAATCCCAATAGCACAACTACCCCAGGACATGGAACATATATACTCGAACGCTTCCATAAAATCAACTTATTCCTATTCAAATTTTTTATGGTGTTGACATTAATCTAAGTGAAAGATGAGATTAGCCGGCCCTGCTCTTCGTTCCTCTCCCAAATTGATCCGCCTCTCCCCCTATCGATTCAGCTAAATACCGTTCTCATCCTTGGCGCCAAGCTGAACATTACTGTGCAAGTCGGGGGCTCAGTGTGCTGGTGCGGCTGTCTAGTCATCACCTAACCACTCTTTTTCCTTGGCCGCGGCATACCCCTCCGGGGTAGGAGTGTCAGCAAACAAGGCAAAAGCGTGCTGCCGAGGCCATCTGGCGCCATGCGAGGCATTATCGACCAGCGAGCGGATGCGTGCCACCTCCGCGGGAGTCAGCTCGACGCTCGCCACGTTGAAGTTCTCCTCGAGGCGATCGATCTTCGTCGTACTACGGATACAAAAGCTAGCCCGATCCTCACTCGCCCGCTCGTGGGGGGCATGGATGGAATGACGCAAAAATGCTCACCCGGGAATGGGGAAGATGCCGTCCCCCCGGCTCAGGAGCCAGGCGAGCGCGAGCTGGCCCACCGTGCACCCCTTGTTGGCCGCGATGCTCTCCAGCGCTCGCACCATCCCCATGTTCTTGGGGAAGTTCTCAGGCGAGAAGCGCGGGTACGCACTCCGGCCATCGCCGGGCCCGAAGTCCTCGGGACCGCGGATCTGGCTGCTCAGCAGGCCCCATGACAGTGGCAAATAGGCTACAACGGCGACGCCGAGCTCGCGGCACGCCTGCAGCAGGCCGACCTTCGGGTCCTCAACGTCGGTCGAGAAGGGGCTGTACTCCACTGCGGCGGTCTGCTGTTAGTGATCACTCCGTGCGGGATGATTCGGTGCATAAAGGAGATCACCCATTTGGTCCGAGGAGGTACGCGCCGTTACGGGCTCTTAAATAGAGGAGAGCGAGTAAGAGGACAAGAAAGGGCATGGTAAGCGGCTTACTCTACGGAACTGATAGGATGAACAGCGTAGGCCCCGCCGAAGCCGTCTCGGCAGAGACCTCGGAGAGGCCGATATACCTGATTTTGCCTTGTGTTTTAAGGCGGCTTAGTTAGCATCTCTCGTTCTTCCCCCTGAGACCCTGAGAAACGAGCGTCTTACTCCTTTATCTTGACGATCTCGGCGACGATATGCTCGATGGGCGTCGAGCCGTCAAGGCGGTGGGGGTACCACAAGTCGATGTAGTCGACACCCATGCGCTCAGACTCTCGTCGCAAGCCCCCTGGACATGTTCCGCATCGCCACGGAAATTATAACCCTCGGCCAAAGTGTCGCCAGTCAGGATGCCTCCGAACTTGTCGCGAGGAAGATGTGGAAGCGCTTGCCGGTTTTGGCGGACCACTTGCCAAGGACGTCTTCGGCGTCTCCATAATGACTGTGTTAGTAGTGTTCGTATTCAGCAGCACCGGTAAATCGGCGAATCGGCGAATCGGCATACATAGAAGCCACCCGTGTCCCAGAACGTCTGGCCTATCTTGTGCGCGTGGTCGAGGACGGAGAGTCTTTTCTCGTTGGACATGAGCTCTCCATAGGCCATCGATAAGCCCATAGTGCCGTACCCGATTTGGTCGACAAGAGGCCCGTTCTTGCCCAGTTGTCGCTTTGGTGTCGGAGACACAATGGGCTGTATTGGAAACAAGTCATGAGGCAAGACTAATATTTGTGAAGACAATGGTGTATCGGGTCTAGTAGAACTTGAGGCTAGGAGGTAGGAATACTGCTAATAGAGTGATGAAGTTGTTCGAGCGATAAGGGTTTCGACTTATAGAAGCCGCGGTCAAACTACTGGAGTGGGAACTATGAAAAGGACAGCGGCGAACGAGCGTTGTGTCTTTGTAAGTTCTGCACCTGCGGAATATGTCAACTTGCGGAGTAGGATATCTGCCCTAGGTGATCCGCAGTGGAAATAGGGGCCGAGATCCGAAACTCCGCAACGAGTTGTGAAGTCAGGCGTTGCTTGCGGGTCTCGTAGCAGAAGGTATTAATCCCGTTGACCCCGAAATATCCAATATTTACATTGTTATCCTATACCGCAGTCGCATATCTCCCTTATCGGGTGTATTTGCTTACAAGGTCAGAGAGTGTTGCGCAAATTTCATCCAGATCATCGTCAGTGCCTGTTTTTGAGAATTCCTCGAATTTGAACGCGGATACAATGCACAAAGGCTTCTCTCTCCACGCCCGAAGGAACTCAAATGAGGCCCGGGCATTCCACAAATGGCTGGAGAGTGTCCAACGTAGACCTGCGCTCAGACAACACCCGCGTCTTCTACAAACTTGTAAGCACGTGGCGATCTCTACCTTGTTCCGCGTACATACCGGATAACCCCCCTTTAGCAGATCCCAGAGTGCCTTTGGGGCATAGCCCATGATAACCGTTCAGCGGAGGTTCTCAGCAAATATCCAACGCTGACGGCCCTTGTTAGAATGACGATTAATCTGATAAATCCTCAATACGCGCCTCCCACGACTGAGGTGGTCTGTTCCTAAGGGCCGCACCGTCCAAGTATACTGAATCAACGAGGTTATCCCTAAGAGCAATAGACCGTCGATCCAGCTCTGTAGCCACTTGAAGTCGTTTCCTGCCTATTATCCCAACGTGACGTCGTCACCGAACATATGAATAGTCTGATAGAATACCAGCACTGGTATCATTGCCAGCTTCTCCAGAGGTGTCAATGTTGCAGCCCCGGAGGATGCGCGCAGAGTGGTGATATTGTCATGTAGGACGCGAAGAATAATACCACGGTTTGCATCCCTTTTATTTGTATACAACACGCAGACCGAGAACGCCTGGAGGATATACTGCGGCATGTGGTCCATGTAGAGGTAAAGATGGGTATGCGGAGCACAGTTGTCGTGGGCGAAGGCCCCATGGAGGTTCTTGAAGAGCTTCAACACATAGCCGACCTTGGTGAATGGGTCCGTAGCTTGCCACGCTTGGTAATCCAGGTCACGGTTGATTTGGAGTGCTGGACTAGTAATTAAACCCGAATTGGCTTCCAGCGATGTTGAAAAATGCCCGGCATCGAACATAGATGCCTCTCCGCAGCTGTCGGAGTCGGGCTCCGGAAAAGGGGCTACTTGAGCCGGATCAGCACCTTCTGCGAAGGCCCGTTGCATGCCCGCTCGCCCGTCGTAAACGCACGCATACCGTCTCTTCGTGCACTTTCCGCACGTCGGCATTCGTTTGTCGCAACGCCTTTTTGATCTCACACAGGCGTTGCAGCTTTTCTGCCTTTGTGGGCTACTAAAAGAGTCATGGGGAATCCAACCAGAAGAATTAGAGGTAGCCTTGGGAAGTGTGTAAAAGAAAAATCCTATGGTAAAATCTCGATCCGTATTTCCTCGGGCGGCAAAGATGAATGTCTCACACAACGGAGGCCGCTCTAATAATTCCGCTACGGCCGCAGAACGCGACTCCCCGTGACATCGCAAGTTAGTAATTAACAAGTCCGCAGGCAGTGTTTAGACCGGTATTGGTGGGTCCCGCCCGAACCCGACACCCCTTAGCCATTGTGGATTTGCTGAATTTACATAGACACGTTGGAGATCCGGCAAATATCTACTATCATGGGCGCCGGTCACGACTCGCTTGATGATACTTAGGGGTGTTGTCCATACCTTATTTACCACACACTGGACGTCCACTTATCACGTTGACTCAGCGGAGTCTGCATACAACAAGCAGAAAGGGCGCGCTCAACAGGATGTCTCTCAGGAAAGTAAGCGGGACTATCATTAATGAATTGGACGGATTCTTCATGGCCGAGAAGTATCGGAGGGTTTCCTGGCTTAGATTTACAGGTTATCTTGGCCGATTAGTGAAGAGAAGGTTACCTAGATACCTACGAAAAGTACTCAACTGTGAGCCGATAGCCGATCCGCCGATGAAGGGCGTGCATGTGCTATTCGAAGAGTCGTCTGGATGTAACTGAAGCATCGGCAAAAAAACGGAGAAGTTCACAGGAAATTGAGACCAGAGATACTGGTGAAGCAGATTTCATAGACCTGACGCCTGTTAGCTATGTGGACCTTCTCATCGCTTTAAAGAGCGTCAGATTCGGAGACTTAGTAGGAGTGTTGGGAGTTCCAATTGCGTATAACGAAAGGGTGATACATCATAGTGAGCCGGCAACTGGCAATACGTACATGACGGGCTTAGGTATATGAACTACACGCGAGATATCGGTTGTTGGAACGGCCAGACATGATGTCGAAGGTGATCGGAGTCTTGAACAGCGTGACGGCTTCGTACTCGACCGGCCTTACACGGAGCTCCACGACAACAAGGTCCTCTACCACGCTAGCCACTCCACATAGGTATGCACATGCGTGTCGCAACCAATTTACATAGAAAGTGTTATTAGTGGCGGGGTGACTCGATAAGGCAGGCTTTCCCTATGCTCTAGAACCTGCGAGTCCAACATGGTAGTGAGAACTTCAAAATGTGATTCGTTCCTGAAGGGTTTAATGGATGCTTTAGCCTTACGTAAAGGTGGACACTCCCCTCACTGGGCGAATCTGAATTGAGGGGGAGCTGTGTATTGATGACCCCTCATCGAGTCAGGACGGCCCGACATTGAACATGAGGAGCTCTATGTAAAAAGTAAAGAAAACATTGGATTTTGAGAAAGGTTGGACCCCGCCAAATTCGTTTGGTCTTGGCGTAAAGCTGCTTTTGCTGCCCACCAAAATCCAGCAACAGTAACAAGCATCCAACCATACAAGACGTAACATCTTTAATTTTCTCACACACCTCCTTCCTAACCTCCTCTTCTAACCCTCGTCAAACTTCAAAATCCTGACGATATAAAGCCAACCTGTGAGTACCATATCAATTTTCCTTATACGGCAGTATCAATATATGTGATTTCTTCCGTCGCATTCCAACTTCATCTGCTTGGCTTTGCGAGTTACCCGCCATCGTCCAATCCACTCATTGCTCGTCAAACATCACACATACCTTGAGGTACATTTTTGTTCCCGCAAGCAACTGCCATTTCGGGGATGTTTGAGCAGAAGACCCTCTGGGACACTGCCTAAAATAAATAATATCTCAATTTCCTTTAGGTTGATATCTTTCTAAGTTTTCTTCTACTCACCATCGATACTGTCTCCAGTCAACCCACGAAACCACCGTCAGAATGGCTATCAAGAAGATTCACGCTCGCTCGGTCTACGACTCTCGTGGTAACCCTACTGTCGAGGTTGATGTCGTCACCGAAACCGGCCTCCACCGAGCCATTGTCCCCTCTGGTGCATCGACTGGTCCGTGATGACCCAATATAGGGTATTGATAATACTTGTCTGACTAAACTGTCATAGGTCAACACGAGGCCTGCGAACTCCGTGATGGAGACAAGAGCAAGTGGCTTGGTAAGGGTGTTCTCAAGGCCGTCGAGAACGTCAACTCCATCATTGCCCCCGCCGTCATCGAGAAGGATCTCGATGTAAAGGACCAGAGCGCCGTCGACAAGTTCCTCAACGAGCTCGACGGAACCGCCAACAAGACCAAGCTTGGTGCCAATGCTATCCTGGGTGTCAGTTTGGCCGTTGCGAAGGCTGGCGCCGCCGAGAAGGGTGTCCCCTTGTACGCCCACGTCTCCGATCTGGCCGGCACCAAGAAGCCTTATGTCTTGCCTGTTCCCTTCCAGAACGTCCTGAACGGCGGTTCGCACGCTGGTGGCCGATTGGCTTTCCAGGAGTTCATGATCGTCCCATCTGCCGCCCCGACTTTCTCCGAGGCTCTGCGTCAGGGCGCCGAGGTGTACCACAAGCTCAAGGCTCTTGCCAAGAAGAAGTACGGCCAGTCTGCTGGCAATGTCGGCGACGAGGGTGGTGTTGCTCCTGATATCCAGACTGCTGTCGAGGCTCTCGACCTCATCACCGAGGCCATTGAGCAGGCCGGCTACACGGGCCAGATCAAGATCGCCATGGACGTCGCTTCTAGCGAGTTCTACAAGGCCGATGTCAAGAAGTACGACCTGGACTTCAAGAACCCCGACAGCGACCCCTCCAAGTGGATGACCTACGAGGAGCTGGCCGCGCTCTACGGTGACCTCTGCAAGAAGTACCCCATTGTCAGCATTGAGGATCCTTTTGCCGAGGACGACTGGGAGGCCTGGAGCTACTTCTACAAGACCCAGGATATCCAGATCGTCGGTGACGACTTGACTGTCACGAACCCCATCCGCATCAAGAAGGCCATTGAGCTGAAGGCTGCCAACGCTCTCCTTCTCAAGGTCAACCAGATCGGTACCTTGACTGAGTCCATCCAGGCCGCCAAGGACTCCTACGCCGACGGCTGGGGTGTCATGGTTTCCCACCGTTCCGGTGAGACCGAAGACGTCACGATTGCCGACATCGTCGTGGGCATCCGATCTGGACAGATCAAGACTGGTGCGCCGGCGCGTTCCGAGCGTTTGGCCAAGCTCAACCAGATTCTCCGCATCGAGGAAGAGCTCGGCAGCAACGCCATCTATGCTGGCGAGAACTTCCGTAAGGCCGTTAACCTATAAAGCGGTCCATAGGGCGTCGGATAAACCATATGCATGATCGGATCACGACAGGAATGATTAGGGAATGGTCGGACAAAAAAAGGGGCCAGAGTATTGCACACTATTAAAATATCCGTGAATGAAATCCCGTTACTAAGTACTACCATTACCTCTGCCCCCGATCTCTCGTAGAGGGCCAAATGTGCGGATCCGTCGGGACCTCACTGGTATGACTGATGCGTACTATATCCTACACAGGCAAATTTATTTAAGTGACACGCCGAAGGTTGATTATATATACTTGGGGTTCATGCGATAATATGAAGGTTGAACAACTCCTTAATATACCTATTTAGAAGCAGCCTAATTGCAAGTTAGCTTTGACTAAGCCATCTGTTGTCATCTAGTGCAAGAAGAGGAAGTGTATCTCGATCAGAAGTCCGTTTAATACATTTCAGGCCAGAGGCCCGATGATATAAGAGGTACCAGAAATAATAAAATATGGAGTGTATCATCATATGAAGAGATGTGAGAGTCGTGGTACGAAACGGGAAGTTATGGTGCTTTCTTACCTTACAATGCAATGCGAAGCTTGCTATTGACACATCGCTACGACAGTCGAAGGAACTTCCCGGGCAACGACCATATGATTACCGCCCAGTCTCACGTAGAAATCGTAGGCAGCCACACTATCTCTCCATCAGAAGTGCATGGTTACCTTCGCCCAGAGGGCTGGTTGTTGCTGGAAAGAACGGCGTGTTTCGCGGAGCTATCATGAAAGAACTTGGAGCAAATAACTGAGTGCTTTTAGCTTGCAAAAAGTGTATGAGGTGATACACGGTAGAACTTCGGGCCTGAAATAAAGCGGAGTCTGAAGCTTTGACCAATGAGAACCAGGTGGGTGTCGGCCGCCCAGGCGCACACAAATTTTAGCAAGCGGCTTGGGTGAAAAGACCAAATCTTCTAAAATTCCATCACGACCGCGAACTTTCAACTCCCCGATTCCGCCAGCACCACCAGAGCCGACGCCTAAACTCTCACATATCCGTCAAAATGGGTCGTCTTCACTCCAAGGGAAAGGGTATCTCCGACTCTGCCATCCCGTACTCGAGAACCCCGCCTGCGTGGCTCAAGACCACCCCCGCCCAGGTCGAGGAGCAGATCTGCAGACTCGCCCGAAAGGGTGCCACTCCCTCTCAGATAGGTGTCATTCTCCGTGACTCCCACGGTATCGCCCAGGTCCGCATCGTCACTGGTATGAGCGGCGTTCCCCAGGAATTGAGTTGAGAGAACTTGTATTGACCCGCGATACAGGTAACAAGATTCTGCGAATCCTGAAGTCCAATGGTACGACATGACAACATCCCCGAAATACACGATGTCCCTCCTCCCTATACATATCATCGGACAACCCGTTTGGTTCCGAAAACCATCGGTGTCCTCCTACTGCCGCTGTTGGTCAAGGCTGACAGCGTGATCTTATTTAGGGCTCGCACCGGAGCTTCCCGAAGATCTGTATATGTTGATCAAGAAGGTAAGCGAGAATCTAGAGTCAGAGCGGTTCCCGGTCCTGGCATGCTAACAAAAACATCGAAGGCTGTGTCCGTCCGAAAGCACCTTGAGCGCAACCGAAATGACAAGGACGCCAAGTTCCGCCTGATTCTGATCGAGTCGCGAATCCACCGTCTCGCGCGCTACTATAAGACCGTCGGCGTCCTCCCCCCTACCTGGAAGTACGAGAGCGCTACTGCCAGCACCATCGTCGCATAAAGGCCCGTAGAGGCGTTGTACTGAATTGGGGTGCTTGGTCACGGAGTTCATGGAAGGGGAATTGCGTTTCAGGACGGCCAAAAGAGCCCGCGCTTCGATTTCACAGTCAGAATGGAAGCCCACATAGAGAGATCACAATGAGAATCTCGTCAATGCATATGATTCGCACTCCCTAAGCAATTGGTATCGTTGTGAAAGACAAGTCTACGTGTCCATGCCCACGCCATGTACCATGTCGTAACGCCAAATCCGTTGACAACCCCTTGTAAACGCCATTATTATGCTACCTCGCAGTTCCACATTCTATGTCTGAGTCTCGAGCTCTTTTGAGCGCTGGATCAGGAACTCTCCAAGCACTCTCAAGGGATCTTTCGGCCTTTTCATAGAAAGTTAGCAGCAACTCTAAAACGTCTCTTCCGTCGTATGCACGATAGTAGGTATTGATTGCTTACTGCTCTTTCGCGATGGCCTTCATCCCCTCCAACAAGGTGCCGGTGACCTTGGAGTTCAGGTACTGGCGGACGGGTGCCCCATGGGGAGGCGCCTCGGCCGGCATGGTGAAGCCCTGGTCGGGGTGCTGCGAGGCTGCGCGCGACGGCGTGTTGCCCTCGGGGCCGATGCGCGGCGTGCCAGTGCGCGCAGGCGGCGCTGGGCTCGGGGCGTTGGTGGTGGTGGTTGCGACGGGGGCGGGAGACTGAAGCCAGAACCCGGGGCGGGTTCGCGTACGTCAGCAAGCAGTCAGGCAGAGCAGTCTTTCTCTTCTCGGTTTAAACATCACGCGCGGAAGGGGGGAACGGGAAGTGGATGAATCGGCGCAATGCAAAATGCAAAATACTGAATGGGATCAGATCGGGATTGAACTCACGGGCGCCTGCTCGTTGCCGCTACCCGGCGCGTCCGCCATGGCGACGTCCTTCTCGGCCGTCTCAACGACGCCGCCGCCAGGGGTTCCCGCCGCCGAGCTCGCGGTCGCATCGGGCGCCGCAGCTGCCTCGCCCGCGCTGCTGCCCACGGGGACGGGGACGGGGACGGGGATCGGGGTCGTAGACTTGAGGGTGTCGTCCGCCATGATCTGGGTTTGCGGTAGGGATATGAGTTCAAGGGGGACGAATTGTCGAGCCGTGAGGTCGAAGTTTTGAAAGTCTAATGGGATGGGAAAGAGTCGCGGGTTGGAAATTGACTTTAGGTCACTACTGCACAGCTGGAACCGACTGCCAAAACCTCGTTTCTTGCGCGTCTGATTCTGCGATAGAGAGGAAGGCGCTAACTGGTACTTTTTTTGCTAGCGCTATCCCAATACGTTAAGTGGTCCCGTGACCTCGCGTTTCAATTGAAACCCCTTGTTTCTTGCCAGAGGCGCGTTCCCGCGTTCTTAGTCCTCTATGAAGTCATCCCTCTACACTTTCTTCCGAGTCGGGACAGTGAAGATGGATCCAGTCCACCACACGAGCTTGCGATGGATGCTTTTATTAAAAGAGGAAAGATATCTCGTGGCGGCCGGTTATTGACTCCTAATGGAAGCCGTGTCCAAACCACGGACGAGCCTCCCGCGAAAAAGGCAAAGCGGGAGGAAGACTCCGATGACAATTATGCCTCGGAGGAGCCATCGTCAAACCCCCGCTCATTAAGGCAAACGCGGGCCATACAGAGGGATGATACGGTGGCCTCAGATTTAGATTTTGAATCCTCGACCGATGAGCCTTTTGGCCCTCCCCCCCCTGCCATCGAAAGCTCCTTGCCGGATGTGAAGTTAGATAAGGAAGCTCTCGAGGAGTACGAAATCTTCAAATCATCCCAAGGCGACCCGGGCGACAATACTGCAGAGACTGCCGAGTCGAGGTTTGAATCGAGGACATGGGTCAGGGGTAATACATCCATTTATGTCGATGCTTTCAATCTGGCCCTTAGCACCGTGCTTGACGAGGAGTCGCATCTATTCGATGAGAAGGAGCGATCGATCTTTGCTCAATGGAATTCACTTGGCTTTGAGGCCCAGTTTTTGTAAGCTCCCAAACCGAGTTACGTCTTCGATTCATGCCGGGTTCTTATCTTTCTTGCAGATATGTACGATTATTTCTAAGGAAGACTGCCCAATGGCACCGGATTGCACGCTTAGGTTACCATGAGGATATATCCGATACTGAAGCAGCAGTCAACGAGCTTCAGAGGAGCCGAAACTTCTCGGAAGCTAGTAGTAGCTCGCCATCAACAGACGAGTCAGCAGAAGCCTCTCTCGCTCCATTCGTTAAAGAGCAAGATGATCTTGTGCTTGGCAGTACCTTCGCCTTTGCCGATAGATCGGAGGATGTCATCGACTCCATAGAAGAGGCGATCTCACTTCTAAGCCTCGATGAGGTCAAAGCCGTAGCCAAAGATGCGAAAGTCCAAGGCAAGACCAAGGGCGACCTCGCAAAAGCTGTCTGCAAAATGAGTCACCAACAAGCTGGGCTTATGTCGCTAGGTCTCCGGCGCTCTAACACCGCTGATTCTACCAGCTCACCTGAAAAGGGGACACCCGAACTTGATTCGCCGAGTCCAGGGCCAGGAGAAGACACTAACAGGAACAAGCATTTTCTTGAGAAGATTCTGGCTATAACCGGGCCTTGCATTCGGCTCTCTCTGCCAGTGTTCAAATTATTCGAGAGGGTTCATCTTGTCTTCTACCGGTCCACGGAGTGGACAGAAAAATCCTTAACCACCATTATTCTAGCTAAGATCTCCAAACGCAATTTTCCACAATACATCGTGAGTAGATCCGCCAATATCTTTTCCTCGCGAAACCAATTACTCGAGTTCGAGACCGCAATGAGGACGGAGTACGCCGTAGATACTGCTTTAGAATCCAATGGCCCAGTCCGGGAAGCAGACTTTCGGAAGGTCATCGACATCTTTGAGGGCATCTATCCGAGATGGAAGACCATCCTCAAAGAGGAACAGCTAAAAGAGGAAAGAGTATATGAAACGGGCGAAGGGGGCTACTTGAGACGGCTTAACCCGGCACACTCTTATACGCGAATCGTCCACAAGGCCGCATATGTTTTTGGCAGGTTAAGGGAACATCAGCGGGAGCATGCACTGTTAATCGAGCTATTAGAGCAGCGTCTATTTCACCTAGCCCGCCGGGGCTCCTGGTATCAGCGGAAAGCTCTCTTGGAGGAGCATTATATGTACGCCCTTGAGCCGGATCCTGCATACACCGACATCGAATTGCAGAAAAAACACTGGAAACGGATTGCGGTGACGACTTGCGAAACTGCCTTAGAAGACCCAGATTGCCACCTGATCTATCATTATGACATACAAAAACGCTTAGTCAAGCTTGAGAAGCAGCTCAAAGTCCCAAAGCGTTTACAGCATGATTTCGGTCACGTCAGGCTGAAGCGACCGGAGGAGCACTATGCTGAGGGCATCCAGCTGAAGAAAGACGACGTTACGGGTAAAAAGGGACGAGGGCCAAGTACCAAAACCGTATGGGTGGACGAGGCCGAGGGGGGCGGGGAATGTAGCGTGGAGGCCATGTGTCTCAGTTGGTACCGTAGCCAGGGCTGGAAAGGCTACCACGCGGAGGGCGGAATTATTAGGACTCTTTTCGCCTACCTCTTCTTCGACATCCTCTTCCTCTACATCCCCAACGTCTTCCAGACGGCCTACCAGACGTGCCCGCTGGACTTGCACACCGACGCGTTCTACCCGACGCGGGCGTCCGAGATCAACCACCGCCTCGTCGAGATCGCCAACGGCGGGGCGGGGCGACTGATCGCGGAGGTCGACGCGCGGGAACGCGAGAGGCGCACCTGCGTCGTCGGCCTCAACTGGGACTATGCGCTCGCGGACCTGCTCGAGCTCGCCCGCTGCTTCGACGGTGCTGCCCTCGCAGCCGTCTGCAAAGTCGTCGCCCAGGAGTACGGCCAGCGGGGCGGTGGCATCCCCGACCTCGTCCTCTGGCGGACGGAGCCGGCCCCCGAAGTAATGTTCGCCGAGGTCAAGAGCGCCAACGACCGGCTCAGCGATACGCAGCGCCTCTGGATCCACATCCTGACGGGCGCCGGGGTCAGGGTCGCCCTCTGCAATGCCGTGGCTAAGGAGGTCCGGGAGGTCTGATGTGCCACGGAAGTGCTAGGGGCGGTTCAGTGATTGTGCATATTGGCTTGAGGTCCGGGATATGGTCAAACGTAAAGCGTAAAGCGCAGAAGACACTTCGCTGTCGCCTAGTCTATGGTTGATCTTGTTTCAGGGGCAGCTTTCCCTACTTGACTGCATTGGCATCAGCCTGGCGTATCCACGATATGTATACATATTCACAAGATCCACGGCTCGTCTTGAGGCAGAGTATACCTGATGGTTCAGGCCGAGGTCCTTACCGATCTAAATGGCGGTCCTGCGTTTCGTACATATTAAAGGGACGGCGGTAGAATTCTTCTATACCTATACCGTCTAGCAGTCGTTGCCTTTATGTGTTGCAGCTTGAGTCTACAACTCACAGGGGTACTCTTAGTTACCTCCGCTGGTGCACCATACACCGTATGAGGCTAGATTTTAGACTCCCATAGAAATTGTATGGAATATACCCTGGCATCTCGGCCGAGATCGATTTTCGTTACCTTGCGATAGCGGCAGGCACTAGCAAAACCGTCAGCGCATGTTTATTCCCATACAAATTCGTATGAGAGTCTACCTGACTCTGTAGTGGACCTGATGGAGGTAACTAACAAAGAACACCCCTGGGAGTTGTATATGGTAGAATCCTTGTTTCATTGTTAATACGGTCCGCAGAAATGGTCCTCGAGAAACTTCCATTTACAGATTTTGTTTTATGCTGCAATCACTACATTGCACGGGAAGGGGGAAAAAAAATCAGACTGAATTATATACAAAGTCTAAAGCAAATTTCTCCGTTAGAGCAGCATACGTTATGCCGTATGATAAGAGGTTAAAGTAACAAAGTGTCCGGGCCGCTATATAAGAAAAACGTACTAACAATCGAACAAGGATCCTACTGTAAAGTCAAGACTGCAGTGTTCATCATCCCACCCCGGTTTACAGTCTGGTAGATGAATCCGTTGAGGCTGATATTTAAAGAGACCTACGTCTTCTCCGAAGCGCATTCTATCGAAGAGGGACACTGCACCTTCCACAGGATTTCCACAGCTATGTCCGTTGGTTGGGGAACCTTTTGTTTTGACAGAGCCGAATCTGGCGGCGACGGCCTACCAAGATTCCATCTTTGCGACTACCGCTTCATGGTGCCAGGGAGGAAACCGCGTCTTATCAGGGTGAATTTGATGTGACCGCACACTGAGCACGAGCTCCGCCAGTCTTATGTCGTCGCTGCCCTACCTACCAGCAGAGAGTCTTGCCTAGAGGCTCTCGGAGCCGCTCTGTTGCCGCCAAGATCCGTGTGCTCCACACGAGGGCCGGCTGCGAGAGCCGCAACGTCAATCGACAGTTCCGGGAAATTACTGGGCTAATATGACGTATTCCCCACAAGAGACGTTCTAGATCAATATACGCAAGCCTTCCTTCGACCTCTTGCAGTTGAAGCGGCTGTCGGCCAGTTCTGAGACCCACCCTGACGGCGACGAAAGAATATTCGTGGCGGTTTCCACGGCGCGGCTGGTATGACAACAAGGGAATCTAGGTTAGTCGATCAGGAAGGATACCATAGCCCCGGGTTGCCAGCATGGTCATGTAGGCATCCAAGTGGGTGGACCGCCCGCAACTGGAAAACCGGCAATACAGGTATCGTTGACTATTCCCGTTTGCCGTGTAGGCTGGCTAAATTAAATTGACGAGTCCCCCTATGCTGTTGATATTATATTGAAGATGTGCTCACGCAAGGCAATCTCTTATTTCGTATCCTTGGCGCTAGTGATCGACGTCCTGTTTTTGTGAAGAGCTTACTGATAGGCCGGATATGTTAAACTCCACACCATCACCTTATCCGAATGCGGACCAAGCCGCCCGTGATATAGAAGCTGGTGAGGCTGCTGCATCAAGTCCCGTAGAGAATAAGTCTCCTGGCCCTCAGATATGGCTACACCAACTGGAGTTCTTAAGGCCATCGACGCTTGTCGAGGTTGAACTTTTGATTCTGACTTTGTAAGTATCTTTCCCTTGAAATATCCGGAGCCACAGGGCCGAAGTTGATGAGAGCTGAGGCTCTGCTCTGCTTCCCCGAACATAATCCGGTATGGGGATTGGTTATTAACACATGATCACAAGCTGCACTGGGATTCAGGACGCCATCTCATTCCCTGAGTACCACTGTTTCGTATGTGGTACCTGACGCCCCGTTCTCCTTACCAATGCCCCGCAGGCCTGCCGAGCCACGACTAATTTTCGTCGTTGTAGGCCTCGAACCAGACGGGAAACACCGTTCTCCTCATGGTAGCTGCCCTCTCGCCCGGTTTAGATGGCGAAATGTTTATCACAGCAAATGTTGGAGCCGCACTTGGCTTCTTCCTTTTGGCAGGTATGTGATCATCCGGGCCTTCAAACTTATCTCGTTTATAGAGAGCAGGGGCACCCCTTTTACCGAGTACCTCCCTTCAACGATGTTGTTCCAGGCGTGGTGCTGGGTACCATATTTTTTTGTTGGGTCGGGGGCTGATATCTTGTATTGTAGGATGGGTAACCGGCCAACTGAGCCATCTTGTCGGCCCGCGACGCAGAATATGGCTTCTCCTCTGCAATTTATTACAAACATGTCTTGTGTTCGCCGCTGCAGCGATCCAATACAAAGCAGCAACCGGCCCCGTCGGCGCCGCGGCAGTAGCGGTGGTATCGTTACTAGCCTTCGCCTCTGGGAGCCAAGTCGTGCAACCCCGTTCCTTTGCAACAACCGAAATAAGCACTGCGATGGCCACTGCGGCATGGATCGATCTGGTGATCGACCCGCGTCTGTTCGCACGGAACAATAGGCCAAGAAACAGACGAGTGAGCTTTCTGGCGTCGTTAGCTGCTGGATCGCTTGTAGGAGTTGCTATAGCTAGGTCTGCTGGTTCTCCGGCGGCGTTGTTCGTTTCAGCAGCCGGTAAGCTGCTAGTTACCTTCATGTACATGTTTAACGGCGCGGAAAAGCCAGAGCAAGTCGACTCAGAGACGACGCCAAAAGGACACTAATACATTCATGGCTCCAGGACGACCAACATGTTGATGAGATCAACTGCCGTAGAATAGCGTCTTGAATAAAAAGGAACAGAAAATACCGGCAGCATGTTGGCATGTGATGCAGGTATAGATTCGGAGCTGATAACACAGCTTAGATCGCCGAGTTCAGGTGGTTAGAAGAACTTGAAGCAACAAAGGGTTTGGGTTTGGCCATGATGGGTATGCAGATATGGAGGAGTTACAGCGTTGCATGCAACTACCCGGAAACCTCTTAAAGTGGTAGCCACGGTCACATGACTTGGTGTTTGGGCGCATTGGTTATCACGAACCGCCAGGGGCCCCACATATAACTCTTTACCATAGCCGCCATCGTACGCGAAACGGGACAAACAACATAAATATATACACTCACCCGATTGCCAGCGGTACCGATTGTCATGCCAATTGGATAAAAGTTTCCATGGAGTCTCTGTGGAACTGGTGTTCCACGACGACTTCATGACACGCAACAATCTAAGGGACCAGTTGACTTGGCTGCTGGCTAATCTCGTACTAAACGCGCCAAACGCGCCTGCTCTGCCGCCAGCTCATGATCAACCCGGAGACATCTTCCAGAACGACCAGCCGTCTACGGTGCCTAAAGTCTCTACACCATCAGATGTCGATTCAGGCACGCGTCCGATAAGTCAGTTCCGGTTACCAACTCACGCTCCTTCGGAAAAGTTCGTCGGTATTTCCCAAGCCGAGTCTTCCTATGTGGACACGGCACAGGCTTCGAGAACGCAAGGGAGGTCGACGGACCAGGAATTAGGAGGAAGTATGGCAAGATTGATGTCGAATCCCCGACCAAGACGGCCGAATCTCGTTTTTCAACAGGAACAATTACTTACGCCAACTTCGACAACCTCCACGGCCACGGGGCCGGGTTCGCTCCACAGGCAGTATAGCGAGCTCCTTAAGAAGAATTCGGGTTGGTCGCGTCCCTTCTCCCTTCGGAAAGCTTTATTAATTTCTATTTAAGCAGCCACCAGCCCTTCAGCAAGGAAGAAGGCTTCGCCCCGACGTCAGCCTCAGGAAGGGAGGCACGAAAATCTTTTTCGAACTCCTGGTCCTACGCTCGTTAATAGTGCTGCTTTCGACACAATTGACCTAACCGGTGATGGGGACCAAATATCCCCTGCATCGGCCGCCTTCGGAAGCGATACTCGTTTATGGCGGGAGGATTTTGCTTCCCGGCCGGAGCCACCGCCTCCCAGTCGAGGCTCCGTTGCGTTTGGAGATGATGTCACGTTATGGACGGAAGAACATGCTACAAGGCCGGTGCCCCTGACTCCTAAGAGAGGGAAGAAGCGGAAAAGCGACGACATCAGCCGACCGCCGACCACGACCACTGACGACTACTTCAATGATATCGACGACATCCTTTCTGAAGAGGAGTTGGTTCACTCTCGCGTTAAACGATCCACAACATCTTCACCAGCTAAGACGGGATCTCGGCCTATCCCTCGAATTGATCACACGCCTACGAAGTCTGCAGCGCTGTCTGTGAAAGTCAACGATGTCAGTGAATCTTCGCCTTTAAAAGAGAGTGCCACGAAACGGTCGCCATTCGAATCACCCCGGAGACGCATCCCAGAGGCTGCGAAATATGACTCGGACGAAGAACCTAAGCTTGATGAGCTAAAGGCGCAAAGCTCTAGACGCAGGAAACGCGATGACCGTGTGATTATGGATTCTGATGACGAGTCTATAACCCCCACCAGTCACTATGTGTTTGACTCTGCCCAGTCTGCTAAGCACCGCAGAAGTTCCCCTCGTAGATCTCCACGCAAGGGTCAAGTCATAGACACATTCGATACCCCATCAAAGTCTCGGCGGACTCTCTTTAATACTGAAGAGACTGCTAGGCGATCGCCTCGCAAGCATGGTTACGAAGGTCAGTGTGAAGTCGATCTAGCTGGAGCACCCGAGCCGGCGGATGCTGCCTGGGAAGAACCGAAGCATACGAGTCAAATGAGCCACCCGCTCAGTGATAGGGGAAATTCTTCCATCTTAGAGCTCTTCTTAGAACAACCGTCGGTTATCCACAGAAAACGGGAGCTACTTCGGCAGAAGCTCAATCAGAACAGGGTAGCCTTCGAGCAGAGCCTTCGACAAAGGGATTTGGAGCTCAGGGATCGTCTGAAACTCGAGAAGGAAGGGCTTCTCCGGGAAGAAACAGCGCTGGAAGCTCTCGGGAGCGAATACCGGTCTTACCAAGAATATGAAGCTAAGCGTGATGTCTTGATATCAAGGATTTCGGATGCTTATGCCCATGATCTTACTACACACGATGACGAGGCTCGACTTGACGAGCTCGACAAGCAAATTGGACATCATCAGGCATCCCTACTAGAGAGTCTGCTCAAGGCTGGTATCAACGATCGCAGCCTCTTCGAAAGTACAGATGTCCAACGTTCCCGGGATGTTGATCCCGAACCATTTGTGCAAGCAACTCAACCACCTCGGAATACTGGTCTCCCAAGCTTATCCAGGGAAACTATGCTCGTTCCGGGAGGCAACACCCAAGTCATCCTCCAAACCCAGGTCCCACCTAGAGAAGCTGCTACTATGGCTTTAGGTGACTCACCACCCCGAAGACCTCCTAGTAGGCAACGCCAACATGATGTTTCACCTTCACCTCAACGTGGTTCGTTCAGTTACGGACAGGAGACTTTGTTCTCAGCATCGCGAAAGGTAGCCACCAGAACTCCGATGCGATCGCAACCTACCGCAAGGTTGGATGCAGACAGTTACGATCTTTCCGACGAGGATGATCTTTTCGAAGACTTGGAGCCCCCTCGATCGCGCCAGCCACCAGCAGCAATAGGTTCAAAGTCAAATTTGCCTAGTGCTAAGAGCCGCAAGAGCCCAAGCAGGACACTTGCGAACCATCAGCAGGGCTATGACAGCAATTACAGCGATGAGGACTTGGATATGAGCATGGTAGCCGAAGATCTCGAACTTCAGAAAGTCACTCCGAGGAGCACACAAGCCGCGTCAGGTCGGTCCGTACTCACGGAGACATCGGGGAATGCTGTTTCCCGGAGGCAAAAGCCAACTGTCAAAAGAGTCTCTAGTTCCTCCACAAAGACATACTTCCCGCCAGAGCTGATGAAGTTTCCATGGTCTCCAGATGTGAAAAGGGCCCTGAAGGATAGGTTCAGGATGTCGGGATTTAGGCACAACCAGCTGGAAGCAATCAATGCTACATTGTCTGGGAAGGATGCTTTCATCCTGATGCCGACCGGTGGCGGAAAATCCTTGTGCTATCAGCTCCCAGCCATCATCTCTAGCGGAAGGACTTCCGGGATGACAATTGTGGTGTCACCGCTGATCAGTTTGATGCAGGATCAGGTGGACCATCTCAGGGCAATCAACATTTTGGCGGTGACGTTCAACGGGGAAAGCTCGCCTAAAGCGCGACAAGAGATCATGTCATGCTTCAACGAGTCTTTTCCGGAACATATATTCCAACTCCTCTATGTAACCCCGGAAATGGTAAATAAAAGCAAAGCGTTTCTCAACGGACTGAGTACGCTCTACCGGAAGAAGAAGCTTGCTCGCCTGGTCATCGATGAAGCACATTGTGTCAGCCAATGGGGTCATGACTTCCGCCCCGACTATAAAGAACTTGGCGCCTTTCGGAAGCGGTTCCCTGGAGTTCCAGTGATGGCTCTAACGGCGACTGCAACCCGAAATGTCATCCTGGATATAAAGCACAATTTAGGTATTGACCAATGCGAAGAATTCACGCAAAGCTTCAACCGGCCGAACCTATACTACGAGGTCTTGAGGAAGGAAAAGGGCAACGTAGAGAGCATCGCTGAACTTATCAAGACGAAATACCCGGGACGTACGGGGATTGTGTACACTCTCTCCAGGAAATCGGCGGAGACCATTGCAAAGAAGCTACAAGACCACGGCATCGCGGCCCATCACTATCATGCCTCGGTTGATGCTAACGAGAAGCCTCGCATTCAGAAGGACTGGCAGAATGGTAGAATCAAGGTTGTCGTCGCGACCATTGCTTTTGGCATGGGAATTGATAAGCCCAACGTCCGCTTCGTCATCCATCAGTCCATACCGAAAAGCTTGGAAGGGTATTACCAAGAAACCGGTCGTGCTGGACGAGATGGCAAGCCATCGGAGTGCTACCTATATTTCAGCTACGCTGACGTGACTTCACTTCGCAAGATGATCACCGATGGTGACGGCAATGCGGAGCAGAAAGAAAGGCAGAAGAACATGCTGAACGCAGTGACAGCCTTCTGTGATAATCAGAGCGACTGTCGTCGAGTCGAAATACTACGTTATTTTGGGGAGTCATTTGACAGGAAAGACTGCAACGGCACATGCGACAACTGCAAGGCGGGCGGTACATTTGAGACCAAAGACTTTAGCGAGTATGCTATAGCTGTCCTAGAGACCATACGATCGCGGTCTCTACTCACACTCACTCAATGTACAGACATCCTAATGGGAAAGAAGAAGAAGGGTGAAGACCGAGAAGCTGAGAAGTCCTTCGGAATTGCCAAGGAGATACCAAAACACGAAGTACACCGTATTATTGACCGACTGGCTGCCGAGGGCGCACTGGAAGAAGAGAATGTCATCAATCACCCAGTCGGGATTGCTGTTCAATATTTTCGGGTAAGCCAGGATCGTACCTTCTCTTGACGCTACTCCCCTGTTAACTCTATTCCTAGCTCGGACGCAATGCGCATTCCTTCATGACGGGGCGGCGCAGCCTTTTCCTGACTACTCGAGTTAAGAGCGGTGATAGTCAGATCAGTATGTCCAGAGCACAGACACGCACCGCCAAACCAGCTGCAGCTGCAACAAAACGCGGTGCGGGTCGCAATCCTCCATCGACGTACATCTCCTCACCTATTGCGGCTAAAACCAAGAAAAGGAAAGGCAAGGCCGTCGCAACCCAGGAGGATGAGGACAGCGACGACGTGAATGTCGGCTACAGCCATGGATATGCCCTAGATGACTTCATTGAGGGAGAAGATGATGACGACTTCGAGTCAATGCCTCCCCCAAAACCCGCCAAACGCGTGCGAAGACCAGTCGGCCCGCCCATTTCCCACGATACTCACATGGAAGATGCGGGCTTATCTGAAATTCACCAGGACATTGCTCAGAGCTTCGCTGAAGCCGCTGCAGAATTGCAAGAAGACCTACTCAACAAGAAAGGGTTACGCCAGCGCTGGTTCACCCAGCAGGATTTCCGTGAGATGGCTATAAGGTGGACAGATACATTGGACAAGATGCACTTTATCCCGGGAATCAACATTGAGAAAGTGGATAAATACGGCGGAAAGTTCTTGCCTCTCATCAAAAACTTCCATCAGCAGTACCGGGATATGATGGGCACCGCGGCTACGGCAACCGCCATCGCCGGATCGGCCAGCCATGCTGTGGTGGATTTGGTAACGAGCGATGACGACGACGAAGAGGTGGAGTATGATGACGACGCAGCAGATGACGAGGCGGAAGGTGCGGTTTCTTCATACTTTGGAGGAGGCGTCATACCGGCCCAACCATCCGCCAAGGCTCTTGAGTTCCATAGCAACCTCGAGCGCATGGAACAAGCGGCAGCAGCAGCCTCACAAAGTTCACGTGCTCGCCCGAAGTCGTCGGCATCACGATCAAGAAGCGGATTCAAAGGAGGTAAGCGGTCATACATACGCAAGGCTGCCGGAAGCTCTAGCAGGGGAGGGAAATCGGGCGCCGGGGTGAAGAAGCGGACGGCGACGAGTGACCGCAGATCGGCAGGCAGTACCGGATCTGGGCGCTCGTCATTCGGGGCCTTCGGTAGCCGGGGGAGTAGACCCGGGGGAGCTGGTGGGGGAAGCAGCGGCATTGGGCTTATGAGACATTGAACGACGAAAGGATACCATTTTTCGATTCGCATTGCATTGCGTAGCCCGGCGTTTTCCCCCGTGCTGTTGTTTTATCCTCTTGCATGGCCCGGGCGTTTTCGGCGTTTCCTTCGGAGGCCGATTGATATAGCTCTGTCGAAGTGACTTTGCTTAGGGGGATTGGTGACTCGGTTTTCGTGCTAGCCGGAGGAGACCCCTGCTATAGGAAATGAGATGTCTTTGGATCATAAATCGGCCGAGCTCGCAAGATTCGCCCTGTTATCATGATGCGTGGATAAAGATATATCATGTAGACGATATTCATGATGAATGTTTCAAATCGGCGGCACTCCAAGAACTACCTTGTGAGACATGATGAGTGGGATTTCGTCACCCCTATCCTAAGACGCTCTTAGGGGTATGATTATTCCTCCTATTACCCTTGCTAACGTATTGTTGCGTTGGCACTATGGGTACTCGGCACATTCCCTACGACTTACTTGGACACATGGATAGTTATCTATGCAAATAGCCCGCTGGCCCCGAGCAGGGCACGATGCCGTGCCGGACAAAGGTGACTCCTGCAGGGAGACTCTAGGGAAAGCTTTCGAAGGAAAGGGAACGTGAAATACGGGATATGAGGGAAGATGCTATCGGCTTAGCGGGCGGCGTCTGACGTGGCCAACCTGAGTTGATGTCTCGGTATAAGCGCTACTTTGAGGGAGACATGTCTGCTAAAGGGGGCGAAGGCAAAAAAAAAAAAAAAAAAAAAAAAAAAAGGGGACGTCTCGAATCGACAGCGGCAGCCTCGGCATCAGGTGTACACATATATCCATATCTACCCGGACCAATTCGATAGATGGGTAGGGGGGACGGGATAGATGGCTGAAAAGGGGTTTCCATTTGACGCTTGCCTGCCTCACTACGTGCCTGTTCCCCTCGCCATTACGAACTCCGTAGTAAATTTTTTTTTTTCCACAATTTGATGGGGGATATCTAAAGTGCCTAAGTTTGAACCAACTCCCTGCCTCAAAACAACCGTTTTCTTTTCTCCCCGTTCTCTCGAAGAGTCCGCTCTTTCCCCCACCCCTACCCTTACCCTACGCTATGTACAGCCAACAATACAGTATACACCCATATTCCCCCTTTATTTGGATAACGAAAAAAAGATGAAAAGATCGCACACACTATTTTCAGACTTTGTTCATCTATGGTATGATAACTCGCTTCCCTGCTTACCTGCTTCCCTCCCTGCGACCCTGCCTGCATAGCTCCACGTTTCGTATAATCATTTGTTGATATTGGTATCACTTGACCGAAAAAAGAAAGAGAGACCTCGTACTACTCAAAAAAAAACATGGGGCCCGGCTCGCAAGGAATCAAAGGGTATAGATATGTGGAGGATAGTCATAAGCGGAGGTAGTAGGTTTCTTTTATAGATCGGCCTAACCGTTCGACATACGCCATCCACCATTAACAGAGATGTGCCTGCCGCCGGCTATAGAGTGAAACCGACTTAGAAGTGCCAGCGTGGCTTACTGTCTTTCGGCCGCGTATCCATCGCGCTAGTAGACTTGCGCATCGCTGATCGCGCGCCTGCGATGGCCTGGGGGCTCTGCCGACCACTTGAAGAATCGTCTCTATCTACCCTGAGCTGGGGGAGGAGGCTGACGCGCCTACTCGACGCCATCGAGCTTTGAGGTCTTTGCGTGGGATCAAAGGTGCTCTCCTGCGACCTTGACGGCAGCATTGAAGCTCTCCGGTTATTGAGATTAACTGTGGATGGCTGAGTTCTCAGGCGGTTCTTGAGATTGGACGTGGAGGGTTGCGCACTTAGGCGGGACTTCGCTAGAGTCTGCTGGGAATAAGGGCCAGGAGAAGAGGTTTGGTTGCGGAGTCCCGGGCGTGAAGCGCTTTGCCTGGAAGGCGTATGGTCAGGTGCCGGCGACGAAGATTCTCTGCCTAGCGGACTGCGCATGGGTAACTTAGATTCCCGCGAGGCTGGCGTGGCGGCCGCAGGCGTATGAACCTTGGCATACGGGCTGGGAGTTGTGAGGGTGAGAGGTTTGAAGTTGTGGCCCACATCGATACTGTTGGTGTTTGTGGAAGCGTTCCACTTCGGACGGTTATCGGGAACTTTGGCAGTGGAGCGCGGAAGTCGAGTCCCCAGAGGAGACGCAGCTCCGCCTCGGGATAACGTCGATTGTACGGACTCATTGGAAAGGGTAGATACGCGAGACGCTAGCGGACGCCGCGTGTTTTGCGAGGGAGGAGCTAGGTTTGTGGCACTCCTTCTCGCTGATGTGGGATGTGGCAAGTGGCTTCCCATGCTTCCGGAACGGCCCTTGACCTTTGGGACTGGCGTAATTGGCTCGAGCCCGAGGCTAGACATAACGACGGATGACGGAGGTGAGCTCCCAGGGGTGTCGTGGCCGCTAGCAACAGTAGACAAATCGTTCGAGAGCATACTCGAGACAGAATCTCGGAGCTGTTGACTCTTCTGTTCCGACTGGATCTCCTCCAGCACCGCATCCGTATCCTTCATATTCCCCTTTACCTCTTTCCACCTAGATTGAAGCTCCGTATGTAGTCTCAATATTTCGCCATTGACCGTGAGCCGATCCTTGACACCCTTTTCGATGATGGAGAGTACGCGCTCTATGGCGGGTCCGTAATGCGTCCTCTTCGCCTCATAACTCTCGATCTTCTTGCTCATGGCCGGCGGGTTGGTGAGCTGCAAGCCCTGGTCCGCGCCTTCGCACAGTTTAACCATAGTCCGATCCACAGACTCGATCATCTTCTGGGCTTGTCGACCGGCGCCGCGGAAGACAAGGACCCATTTATCTTCTCCCAGCTCCTTTCTCAAAGACTCCGCATCCTTCTCGAGCTTCTTGTAGCTCCCTTCCAGCCCCGCCCGCCTCATCTCAAGCTCCTCGCAGGCTGTCGGAAAGGCCTTCTCAGCTCTTGCTTGGAAGACGGAAAGTCTCATGGGCAGGAAGTCTAAGGATGCCCTTAGAGGTTGCATTCTGGCAAATAACGCAAGCAAGCTAGAGTCGTCTTGCGTTAGCTGAGGAGTTTCTGGGTTGTTCGGGCTGACTGGAAATGCGGGTAGACTGAACCGATTGTTGCGCGCCACTACGGGAGGCGTTTCTTCAACAATCGTCTCCAGATCGCCTATATCCACCCCGTCGCCTTTCTCGACCGCCATGATGGATTTATGCCGTCTTTCCTCCATTTCGAAGACCAGTCGGCCTAACTCCTCTAGTTCGTTCTGAATGTCCCCCAAGACGTTATTCCATAGCTCTTCCCACTCCATCGCTATTTCCACCTGTAGTTTTGCGTTGTTCAGTGTGGCGCGAATATTCCGCCAGTCGCTCATGATCAACTCCATCTGCGTGACAGCCCTCTGCAGGTCTTCACCGGACACGCTGCCAATGTCATCACGGCCTTGTAGCTCCTCGATGGCGCTTACATAGACATTGATGAGTTCCTCGAATCTTGAGATGGAGTTCTCCACCTCTGTATAGCCTTCCCTGCCGCCGGCCGCTGCCCACTCGACGTCATCTTCGCTCTCTAGGCCCCCAATTACTTCGGAAGCTTTCGAAATCCAGCCGCGTATTTGTTCAGCAGCGCCTACTAAGGCCGTGACCGCGGCCTGGGCCGTGGGGATGGCGGAGATCTTGCTTGAAAGCAGTTCGGCATCTGGGAGTTGCAGGGCGGTCAGCTGCGCGAGTTGAGTGGCGAACGAAGCGCGAGATAGCGTGTAGAGAGACGGTGGACGTTGGAGTCCCAGCGGATTCAAGTACGAATGTAAGTCGGAAGTGAATTCTGCGGCTGCGGGACTAGTACTATCGGGCGGGGTATCTTTCGGAAGGGGGGGAGGCGGAGTAGGCGATTCTCGCTCGGGAGCTGGTGTGTCTCGTTCGATGTGCTCTTTCCGGACGTCTAATTGTGCCTTGGTGCCGTTTCCATTGGTGTGGTCCGGCAGGCGGTACTTGTTTGTGTCCATGTCTAGAGGCAGAGCTTGTGTTACCTCGGGGAGCAGTTCAAGTTCGCTCTGGAGGGAAGATGGCGTCCCGTCGTCACTGTTGGTCTGAGACGTGTCACGTCTTGATCTGGAGCGCAACAGCTTCAGAGGGGCGCCAGCACCCTTCCAGGGGCGACCGCGGCGCTCAACAACAAGCCCCGTAGAACTTGTTAAATACTGCTGCTCGATTTGTCGTAGCTGATCTTCAGACAAGCGACCGACGCGATCGAACTGTGACGGCGGAGGGGATGAAGATTTTTGTTTATTTGAACCGATACCCAATGCCTTGAGGCGCGCTGCAAGACCGGGACTCGGTTTGCGATGTTGACTGGATTTGGGTTTGGGTTTATCAGTGAATTGTTTATCACTTGGTGTTTCAATGTGGCGTTGCGAGTCGGGGGCTCTTAGCTGTAATAGGTCGGTCGGGGCTTCAGAGGTCAGGACGGTGGGTAGTGGGTCAGCATTTTGGTGATGATCTGGCGATCCCTGTTCGGGGATAGCCAGGCTCGTCGTGGTTGGAGAGCGTTGTGGAGGGTGATGGTTACGATGAGGTGAAGAAGCTGTTGCAGCTGGACCTGCACCGACGGCTTGACCTGTCATTTACACGCTCGTCTTGGTTGTGTCCTTAAGTGGTCTCACCGGTGTGTATATAAAGGCGATACTGGTGCAGTATGTATGTGACAGGCGATACAAATCATGGACCCATTCGGAACTTTTATCATTTACAGCCTGGTCCTAGTTCAACGGCACTGGGGGGCTCTAGAAATCCTTCAAGTTCAAGGGCGAGTCCAAAGGCAGGCCAGGCAAGGCCGGGCTGGCTGGCTGGCTGTTGTATCCGTGCCGTATCAATCACATAAGCCTCCTGCGTTGTAAGTCCGCAGCAGCACTGTTTTCTCTGAAGTGAAGTTTTTCCCCTGACCTGACGTGGCTCGCGTTGACGGGTGTTTGTGGAATGGGCCAACTTTTCAAAGCTTCTGACAGGTTCACCAGCCAGAGTGAGAAGGATTTCTATTGGCTGTATCAGGAGTTGTGCATATGCAAAGCCGGTCTCTGCAGCTGCGATACGACAGGATGGCGAGTGAAAAGGCTGGGTTTGATTTCTGCGATTCTTGAGAGGTAGAGAGCTAGGCCTTCGTAGCCACTTCTCTCCCTTGAGAGCACGCAGCAACAGGGTTCCTCAATGCCAATTGGGCCCGCACGAGAGCACTGTCGAAGGGGGATGAATACTAAAGGATTCCAAGTCTTCGAAGGGAGATGTAATCAAGTCTGTCTGTAGCAGAGCCTGGCGAAAAGGTTCGGGCAAAATGGAACGATACCCATAGGTAGGTAAGTAGTTTGTAGTGAATAATCTCGACAACCTAGGAACGTTTGGTATGGTCAGGACAAGATATCGTGTCACAAAGTTTTATGTATACCAGTCAAATTGAACAACCCTTACTGTTCGATAGAAACAGAGAAAAAAGAGAGGAGCGAGCGTCAAAGAGATTGTTCTTTTTCGGTAGGGTTCGCTTGCCAATTAAAGGCAGGGCGAGGTAATTACCTAGATCTACCTACCATTAGTTCGACATAAAGGCGAATTAAATTATCATCGATTGGTTGCTTGCCAGCATCATCAAATAGAGAATCACATTGTCACACATCCGCCGGGGTTGCCCATTCCCATCTACGCTGTACCTAACCTTTGTCACTCCTAGCCTAATAATCCAATAGTGTCCCATTGACGCTTTGTCTTAAATTCATCACGGCGGACGTAGGAGTTTGTTCGAGTACCTGGTGTATATGGTTGCTGCGCATGTACGCCAGGCGGATGGCCGAGCGAACAGTGGAAGATTGAAACACTGACCTGCGGTTCCAATCCGATGTGATGTAATAAGCTGGGACAAGACCTTAACATCTAAACATCAAGGTTGGACGTTGGAGCCTTACGGCACTATTGGAATCGTGCATGGGACCTGCGTTGCCGCAATTGTACTTGGGACGAAGCAGCGTCTGCTTAGTCTGCTGTACTATCCGGTTTATGAAACAACTAGTTTATGAAACAATCTGGCTGGAGGGCGAAGTTTGTGCTTCTTTGTACAAGCCCCGTATGGGATAGATTGATATGAACAATATGGAGAAGGACATCCATAGCAGCCCGCGCTTGTGGGGGTGGTGAGGTGCTTAGTACTAGGTACTAGGTAGTAGGTAGTAGGTAGGTCGTAGGTAGGACGTATCAATTTAAAATTAAGAGTGGAAGTTCTCGAAGCATGGATCGTGATTTCTTAGGGTGGAATCGGACTCCTTGCTTCTTTTCTGGTGGCTTTCCCAAATATATGGAGACCCTATTCCATGCCCTCACCTGCTGAGAAGAGGGTTTGGGATTCTGCGACCTCTTCCGATATATCTCCTTCCAGTACCACCCATCTCTGCATAAAAAGTAATGGGTTGTGGAACAACCATCAACTAATTTCTGTTTACATGAAGGCAGGTAGCCAGAGAGCTACATGATAAGTGGAGGTATGTAGGGAGGTTCCTGTATGTATATTTGCCTCCAAGTTATGTGCATACTGTAACTTGCACAATGTGCAGCATTATGTCGGAAGCCATGGAGTATCTCGTCCTTGATACGAGCCTAGAAAAGTGGCTATTCTTTATACCCCAGACGTAGGTAGATATGCCTGTATGTTCGTGTGCCCTACCTAACTAAGGTAGCCAGCTATTGTAGCTTCCTCGGAAGCGGAATGCCATCCAATCTTGTTGCCGGGACAGTCAGCTTCATGAGCATTGACCCCAGTTAACCTGATTCCGATAGTAAAACTGGAATAACAATCATCGATCTCTCCAGAGAACCCCCAGTCTCCCGGTCACTTGAAGCTTTTCGCATGGACGACTTACAAGCACTATGCAGGTAACCATCATTGGACATCATCACGTGCTCGTGGCGTCAACCATACACCCGCTCAGGCGGTGCCCAAAATTGATGGCGCACGAAAATCTATACCCATTCAACTTCTACATATTTATATAATTAACAAAAATTAATAATTATTATTAATACAATTAAAACTCACTTTTATTATTTATTAATTAGTGGATTTTTTACTTTAATTATTTTTTAACATTAATATATATTAATAAAAACTTTATTAATTATATATATTTATATATATATAATTTTTTAAAAAAGTATATTTTTAATATTTACGCTAAGCTTTATTTAATATAATTCTTAACTATATTAACGATCCTACGAAATATTAATTCAATTATAAATAATAATAATTACCTTCTAAGCGAAATAGTAGTAAAAATGAGTTGGGGGCTCGTGCGCCATCAATTTTGGGCACCGCCTGCCGCTTAAGTCCTCTGACGTTTCCTTAACTTCCCTCAACTGGATTATTTGACTCGTCCCCTTCCAACCAAACCAGATCCCCAAGCCCTAGAGCCCGGGGCCTCGTCGAGGAATTTGGATCTCTGTCATTGCGGAGGAAGGGCACTAATACATCGTGGCACAACGGTACCAAATTACGCAGAATGGGCACCAACGCCTAGGTACCTCGTTCGTTGAAACTCCATACGCGTCTCCACCACACTTCGCGAGATCCCTGCCTGCCGCGACCCCTAAATTGACTTCCCCCCATACCCAGGTAATAATATTATTTGATTGTGAATTTATGCCGCTTGCATATATGCTTTGCCTTGACCACAAATTGACAATAGCTGCTGGTCTGGTCACCTGTTCCGCCTTACCCATTCCTTCGCCTCGCCTGCTTCCGAGCTGTCGAACGGTCTTCGTCGATCTTGTCTCCAACAGCATCGTATTCCACCGGCCGTTCCCGTTCTCGTCACTGTATATTCCGAATATACAAACTCCTGCCCCCCGGCGCGCCTTACTTTGATCACTCCTCGTCGCACATTCTCTTTTCTAACACCTGCCGATCGTGGTTGCCGAGCTACCACGCTGTAGACTACGCAATTAAAAATTCAGCTTGCACCTTTGACCATCTTGAAACCATGACGGTAGCCCACGACGAGCAGCCGCCGACTTTCAGTCGGGAGTCTCCATCCCCCGAAACTACGCCAGGCCCGGCCGTCGGCGCCAAACCCGGCCTACCTCGTTATTCATCAGTTGGTTCCTCCCTTTCCTACGGCTCAAGCACAGATGGATCTTATCGGGACTCCCTCACTAGCGAAACACTATCTCGACACTCATCGGCTAGCTACCAATCAAGGGTATCAACAGATATGAGCGTGGCGTCCAATCGACATTCGAGCGCAAGTTTTGGCAGGCCAAAACGACGAGGGTACATGAGGCCCCAAACGACCGACTTCGCGGAGAGTGCGAAGCGTCGAGAGAGCGTGCTGAGCTTGGGAAGTATATCGCACCTTCAGTATTATTTCGCCAGGACCGGGTTATTAGACGGCAAGGGAGGCCAGCTGGCGAGGAAGAGAAACCCGAGGGCCACCTTGGATATGTCACAGCTGGACCCCTCGGCCTACCTTAATCCAAAGGCCACTGGCTCGGATGTTGACTCCTCGTATGCCTCAATGAGCTCTAGCCCGGATTTGGGTGCCCAGGGCTTCGGGACATGGCCACTGGTTGAATCGCCCACCGAGGATCAGGAGGGTTATTATTCAGACGACTTGGAAGAAGACCCGGATGTCTTGCCGCCGACTACCAGCACGTATATCCATCGAGTAAAGCACATCCCAAAACCGCCCACAATAGAGGAGCTGAAGAGCGATCTCACCCAGGCTTTGGATGCTGCAGCAAAGACTCTGCTTGAACCGCCCCCGAAGTTTATCGATGACGTAAAGACCTTGCCTGTCCCACAGTCTTCTAAACCAGTCCAAGGCTTGTATCAGGTTCAGGGGATGCAGATTCTTGATGTCATGACGTTAGCCATTCGTGCCGCCAAAGTATACTATACGTCGCACGAATATCCGGACCGCTTAGATTCCATCAAGTCCGAGAAAGAGATCCGATCCGAGCTGCTTTCCGTCATGGAGGTGCTGAAGCAGATGGCGACTAGAAACTTCGACGGCGGCACGCGCGACGGGGAACACAAGACGATGTCATCTTGGATCGAGAGCATACGAGAAATGCTGAGGAAAGAGCAGGAGATAGAGGAAGCCGAGCGTAAGGAAAGAGCGTCTTGGGCGTGGCTAGGTGGCGATTGGAGCGGAAGGGAAATCGAGCGCGAGCTCGCCTTTCTCGACTCGCTCAGCACCGGGGAGGAGCCACTGCCTCCGTGGACGCCAATCGAAGAAGCCACCGAACTACCCACACCTTTCCTCGAGAGCCTACAGAACGGGGTGCGTTTGGTCAAGTTCCACAACGCCGCTGTCCGAAAGTCCCGAAGGCGATTCGGGGCCATCCCCACCCACCACACAGACACGCAGAAGCCCTATAGGTGCGCAGACAACCTGCGATACTGGGCCAAGGCGGCGGAGCTGCGGTGGGAGATCATGCTCAAGATAGACGCATTGGGCATCGTCTATAACAACAACCGCCAGGTGTGGATCGATTTCGAGGAGGCGATCTGGAAATGGTGCCAGAAGGTGCGCGAGGAGGTCACGGCTGGCTGGATGGAAGAACAAGCACCTTCACCATACTAACAGTGTCTATGGCTTTATATATAGCCAAGAAAGATACCGAAGTTTGGCTGTATGAGGCAATCGTCCGCATGCAGATATGCATTGTCATGTCTACCAATAGCCACCCGGAGACAAGAGGGGTTTGGCGAGTACGACTTCACGGATTTACAGCATATACCCGCAGCATAGTAAAGCATGATGTTCTATGCATTCCGCCGTTCTCGTATAAAATTTCAAGTAATCTTTAATTTATCTATCTCTGTCAAGTTCTGGGCGTTGAGTGGCCGATAGCATCTGGATTTTGGATGGCCTTACTTCTTTCAGGATCGGTAGCATGTAGTTCATATAACTCCTTTCGGACATGTTATCTTATGCCGAAACCATATAGTGAATGGACATGCACTTTGAGCGAGTTGCCTGGGCAGGAAATCTGTTGACTCCCAGGTAAATGCTTTGCATGTAGGAAGCGTATAGAGGTCGAGATACTGATAAATATACCAAAACAGAAAGTCATATAAAGAGTGTACTATTAGCACTTGACGCTCTATATCTCGAGGGAATCTAGATATCCTCGGTTAGGTTTGAAGCTCTTGCCTGTATATTGAACATGTTTGTTACCGAAGCTTAAGTTAAGATGTAGATATACCTACATTACTTAGGAAAGTAGCTAAGGTGATCACGACTCGGTTCGCAACTGCAGAGCATGTACGAAGTACCTACATTAACACATTCGCGCTAAAGATACGCGCTAAATGGTTAAACCGCGGGTGCCTCAGCTGCGAGGCGCTTGACGCAAAAGGTTGCGCCCGCAGGCAAACGGAAGCTTCATCAGCTCTTCCAGCCTAATGATCGCAAGCTAATCAAGTACATCCATCCATATCACCATTAATCAACTCAGTACAAAACAAGCACCCGCACCCTTGAATTTTAGAGACCATCATCCACATACAGCCTGGGTCACGATTGGTTGCACTACTTCGCATTCCAAGATATCCCTATTCAACACCTCAAAATTCGACACGATTCCTTCCCTTTTCAGACAGGGCTCTGACTTGGCCATTCTGAAGCCATGGCATCCGACCAAGAACGCGAGCACGCCCTGCAAGCCCTTCGGGCCAAGCTTATCGAGTCGCGGGAATGGGAAGCGAAGCTGAAGGCACTGCGGTTAGATATCAAGGGACTACAGAAGGAGTACGATCAGACTGAGGAGAATATCAAGGCGCTGCAGAGCGTTGGCCAGATCATTGGTGAGGTTCTGAAGCAGCTAGATGAAGAGAGATGTACGTCGCCACCACAAACTTCGATCGATATTCTACGTGACATACTAATAGGAGGCTACCATAGTTATTGTGAAGGCGTCCTCAGGGCCGCGATACGTGGTCGGTTGCAGATCGAAGGTCGACAAAGCGAAGTTGAAGCAAGGAACCCGTGTGGCGCTGGATATGACGACACTTACCATCATGCGGATGCTGCCGCGGGAAGTCGACCCGCTCGTCTACAACATGTCACTAGAGGACCCCGGTCAAGTCAGCTTCGCAGGTATCGGTGGACTGAACGACCAGATCCGTGAGCTGCGGGAAGTCATCGAGTTACCGTTGAAGAACCCGGAGCTGTTCTTGAGAGTGGGCATCAAGCCGCCCAAGGGAGTACTTCTGTACGGACCCCCTGGTACGGGGAAGACGCTCCTAGCCAGAGCTGTCGCAAGCAGTCTGGAGACGAACTTCTTAAAAGGTAAAGTAGTGAACCAAGTCACGCAGAGTACGGACACGTAAGAATCTAACCGCTTCCTATTCCACAGTGGTCTCTTCTGCCATCGTCGACAAATACATAGGCGAATCTGCTCGACTTATACGCGAGATGTTCGGATATGCCAAGGAGCACGAACCCTGCATCATTTTCATGGACGAGATCGACGCCATCGGTGGGCGTCGCTTCTCGGAGGGAACTAGTGCAGACCGAGAAATTCAGCGGACGCTGATGGAGCTGCTCAACCAACTAGACGGCTTCGACTACCTCGGCAAGACCAAAATCATCATGGCCACCAACCGTCCGGACACCCTCGATCCGGCCCTGCTGCGCGCCGGACGTCTCGACCGAAAGATCGAGATCCCCTTGCCGAACGAGGTGGGCCGGCTCGAGATTCTGAAGATCCACGCTGCAAGCGTAGTTACGGAGGGAGACATCGACTTCGAGAGTGTGGTGAAGATGAGTGACGGGCTGAACGGCGCAGACTTACGCAACGTGGTCACGGAAGCGTAAGTGCCACCGCGCTGATCTCATTCCCAGAACAAAGAATACTGACGCCTTACGTAGTGGACTATTTGCGATCAAGGCTTATCGAGACGCCGTCAATCAAGACGACTTCAACAAGGCGGTACGGAAGCTCGCCGAGGCGAAGAAGCTGGAAGGCAAGCTGGAGTATCAGAAGCTGTAAGCAGCTTAGGTTATCGAAAGCGTACAGTGCGAGGAGCGAGGGCCTTCATATGAAAGCTTTGCAGCGCGTTACGAACAACCAGATCACGAGGCATGGGTCAGGGAGGGCAGTTGCTCTGCGACTGCCAGGTCCCGGGTGTAACTTAACATATAAATTTAATCCAGCCCTCGAGCATCCAGGTCGGGAAAGAATTCAACATGATCTATTGAATGTGAATCCACACTAGAAACTCTAAACTAAGTAACTGAAGGAGCACCGCTCAGCCTCGTCTCCAGCGCGAAAGAAGAAAGTGGTAAACCCGTTTCCTGATAGGCCGCCGGCAAGGTCCGATATCTGAAGCCAGGTGAATTACCACGCGCGTGCATTAGACATAAGAACGTAGCCTCACAGGTATGGCTGTCGCGCATAGCCTCATGCGCTACAGTACCTACCTACCTAGGGAGACTGGAGTCAGCTGCCGGGGTCGAGAACGTCCACCCACCCCGGCCTTGTCCTTCCTCGCCTCAGCGTTTATTGGCGACTGTTACGGTAGCTTCGCCGGCGGAAGGCGGACGTCGGCCGCTAGCAGATGCCATAGAAGGTATTCCGCGTAGGGCTGAGCGGATTAGCGGCTACGCGTCTCTAGGGGTTCTAGTTAGGTAGGAATACATAGGCGAATCCTGGCGAAGAATCCATTCTTCTCGTCCGGACGGCGCGGTCGCTGTCGAGACTGCCAAGTTGCGGCACGGTCGACCGACTGAGAGGCGTACTGTAAGTGATTCTCCTCCGGCTTGCTTTTCCCCCTTCGCTTGAGAGATTGTGCGGAAGTAAAATATCAGGGGAAAGAAGAGCTATTGCCATCTTTGGCATGCCGACTCCGCGTCGGGACGCTTGGCCGTCGACATACTTACTAATAGCGACAACCAGCGACCAACCCCTTGACTGGCCGGCTCTCGTCTGACATCAGAGCTAGCGGGATGGGGGCGCGCCCGGTGCAATGCGATGCGCTGCGATGGCCCGCATCGAAGAGAAGGAGTTTGGGCCCCAGGTCGGATTAGATTTTAAATTTCCAGGGTCTTCTCAAGCAAGGCAGGTGGACATGCCAGGTCCCAGTTTGGTTTCTGTGGTGAGCGGTTGCTCCCACCACCCCCTGGGCACTGGATAGGTACCTCCCATTCGATTCTAGTCCGAGAGAGGTAATACTTCGTACGGCAGTGTGATCCTAAGAATAGCCGCCAGGTAGCGTGAGGCGCCCGTCGCCCTATCGCAAAGCCAGAGTATCCCGGTGCAGCTACCCGCGTGGCATATTGATTGTGGCGCAAGGCAACCTTTTCCTTCCCATTTGATGGGATTTTAAGCGCGTAAATTCAAGGGCGGCAAGGGTGAAGATGGGAACTCGGACGTGGGCTCAGGGTAATAAGCTCAAAGGGATGTAGGATGAGACGAGGATGCCAATGCTAGTTACTGTTAGTGCTGACCGCAATAGAAACATTTGCTTGAGCTTCGAGATTTGGCTGCATAGCAAGACGTAGCAGCCGGTTGGCAGGTTAACGAATTCAGTCTGATGAGGGACGGACAGCGGTTGTCATTCTCCGCATCCTCTTGCCATTTTACTGTAGCCGCCAAACTACTAATTGATTGACTGCTATAATTGTGATCTCCGGAAATGCCGTCATACGAGACCGTTCAACCGCAGACTACAGCGTTCGAAGTAAAAGACCCGACACGGCAGGCCCCTATTTCGAGCATCGATCAGTAAAAGGGATGTCGTCAGAGGTCGTGTTTGGACGTAGCCTCGGCCTCAGGCGTGCCGACGATCTCGGAATCGACGTCCAACAAGCGGCAAGCGATCTCCAGTTGGAAACACGGCCCACCCCCCAGCACATCCGGGTTTTTTTGGAGCTCAGGGCGGCTGCCTCTCGGTCTTCTGTCCTGTTCATCGAACGCCAGGCGCATGCACTGTTGCTGCTGTGCAACCCTCTGCAAGGTCCCAAGGTGTCCCGGTTCATTACGACTCGCAAGCGTCGCTTAGTCCCAGGTACAGCCCCCAAAATAAAGGGGGCTAGGCTTGCTAGGGGTAAACCAAGCCCCGGGCCTAACGTGTAGGTTAGGAGTGGGCTTTTCGACGAACACGAACCGCGCCAAGGGGAGGATCTCCCAATTGGCCACACTTGTCTCGCATGTGGCGGTTTTATCCGCGTCGAAAGCGGGAATACCTAGCCAAAGTTGCACGAGAAGATAGGTGATTCATACACAGAGGCAGTACGTGGTGGGGATTTATAGGAGGTAAGGTAAGCTAGTCCACAATGCGTGCTCAACAAAAAGAACGAGAAAGAAAAGCATCAATATCTGTTATCGGATGCTTTGAGATGGAGATCGTAAGTATCTCATACTTCCTCATATAAGACATGCAGAACTGGATGCTGGGAGCGACTTGAGTGTCGAATTGGCGGTGTCGGAATTGTAACCATCTTCAAAGCGAAAAGCCAACAGGAAGTCCGACTGTCAAGATCTGAAACTTTGGTGCAGACGCCGCCTGGCAGGACACATCAGTTGTTTTTGGTATACTGTTGGGATGAATAACGGGTTTTATTACAAGAAAGAAAGTTGCACGGCTCCAACCTTATGGTTTAGTAAACGACGGCCTCAACCTTCATACACACACATACACATACACACGCATACGCACAAAAACACACACATACACACCTCTGCAAATGTATCTATTAGGTAGATAGGCAGTGCCATAGGTACTTACTAGAGCTATAAGCTTTGTCGACAGATGGGAAGGATACCACATAATATATAGAGAGCTTGAATGAAACGGTTGACTGGGTATCATTGTCTCCTTTTTGCGGACCGTCCCAAACCGGCTTCAAGAAAGAAGGAAAGAAAGCACGCAGCCGTGATCAACAACAAAGTCTACATCCATCCATTCATTCATTCATTCATATGTCGTCAACTTTCTATCTAACTACCTAGGTACGCACATACATGTCCTTATTGCTGTTGCTGGCTACCTACATAGTACAGGGTATGAAGTGCGTATCATGTGTATGGGTGAATATACGGTAGATACGTATGTGCATGCATGGTGGTTGTGTTTTAGTGCAGCAGGACGAGAACAGGGGTTATTCTTGGTAGCCCCGCCATCCAGATCTCAGCTCGGGGGGGACCCAAGAACTAGATACGACGCCTATGTTAAGTACGTATTGAAATACGCCAGACATTCCTCCAAAACACACCATACAACACATATAAGCCTAAGGGTTGACCCTTCTACATCTTCTTCTGAGAAAATCCCTTTCTTTCCCAATTCTCTTTCATCTTCTGCCATAGAAAGAAGTCCCAGTACCGATCCATTCCTCCTCGCATTAACTCTCGTTTCCTCCCACTCTTGATACCCCCCACCCCCTCCCCATTGCCCCTCTTTCTTTCCAAGCGAGGAGAGAGCGAAAAGAGACGCCGCGATAAACTAGACCGCCAACAGAGTCCCTTCGTTTTCCACCTCCTACTCTACCGTTCTATCCGACTTTGTTGCAAGACAACAAACATGTGGTACGTAATGCAAGACGTATACAGCCCGACCCTCCAGCTGCTTCCTCGTCATGTTTTCCTTGCTACCTTTTTCATTCGTTCTAGTGGGAACACATACTCGCGAGTCATTAGTCTGTGTATAGTAACAGCCTGTCACCGCCTGTTACCGCCTAGAAATATCTTCCCGAAACCTAATGCTCCTCGCCGAGTGTTTATATACATTCGGTAATGCTAATTAGACCTCTCCGATAGTGGAATCTTTGGCTATATCAACTACCTTGTCGAGAAGGACAGGAAGTTTATTCTCGATACCCTTGTCAACGGTGAGACTCTATTTGGCCGCTCTGGAACTTTCTATCTTCCGACGTCTCCCTACGACAATTCTACACCGCCTACCCTCCGCCCCAGTCCCGTCGGAATAAGAAATGGTTAAGCTGATTTGTCCGCCTTGGGACCAGGCCTTTCTCGCCTCGAGTACCGTGGATATGACTCGGCAGGTATAGCAGTTGACGGTGACAAGAAGAACGAAGTCCTCGCCTTTAAGGAGGTCGGCAAGGTTGCTAAACTCAAGCAACTTGTTGAAGAGGCCAAGCCCGACCTTACCAAGGTCTTCGATTCTCATGCCGGTATCGCCCACACCCGATGGGCTACTCACGGCCCCCCTTCCCGGATCAACTGCCACCCCCATCGGTAAATGCCCTATTCCGAATGATCCTGCCACGGCTACCAGTCTAATGCATTCCCTTTCATAGGTCCGACCCTAACTGGGAGTTCTCCGTCGTCCACAATGGTATCATCACCAACTACAAGGAGCTCAAGACCCTGTTGATCTCCAAGGGCTTCAAGTTCGAGACCGAGACCGACACAGAGTGCATTGCCAAGCTGACCAAGTACCTCTACGACATCAACCCTCGCGTTGGCTTTGTCGACCTGGCTAAAGCGGTCATTTCCGAGCTTGAGGGCGCCTACGGTCTGCTCATCAAGTCGGTCCATTACCCGCATGAAGTCATTGCCGCTCGCAAGGGATCACCCCTTGTCATCGGTGTGAAGACGCAGAAGCGCATGAAGGTCGATTTCGTCGACGTTGAATACTCCGAGGAGAATGCTGCTCTTCCCGCCGAGGCTGCCTCGCAAAATGTGGCTTTGAAGAAGCATCACGGCGACCTCCTCTCCCCGAGCAATGCTCTTCTCGGCGCCCCTGACAAGTCTCTTCTCCACCGCTCGCAATCCCGCGCTTTCATGACTGACGACGGTATGCCCATGCCTGCCGAATTCTTCCTTTCCTCCGACCCTTCCGCCATCGTCGAGCACACCAAGAAGGTCATGTACCTGGAGGACGACGATATTGCCCACATCCACGAGGGGTCGCTGAACATCCACCGTTTGAAGAAGGCGGACGGCAGCTCTAACGTCCGAAACATCCAGACCCTGGAGCTCGAGCTCCAGGAGATCATGAAGGGCAAGTTCGACCACTTCATGCAGAAGGAGATCTTCGAGCAGCCCGAATCGGTTGTCAACACAATGAGAGGTCGCCTTGACATTGAAAACAAGACTGTTACTCTTGGCGGTCTGAGATCTTACATTGCAACCATCCGACGATGCCGGCGTATCATCTTTATTGCTTGCGGTACTAGTTATCACTCGTGCATGGCCGTGCGAGGTATCTTTGAGGAACTTGCCGAGATCCCGATTGCGGTAGAGTTGGCTTCGGACTTCCTCGACCGCGAGGCACCCGTCTTCCGTGACGATACGTGCGTCTTCGTCTCCCAGTCTGGTGAGACGGCTGATTCGCTGATGGCTCTCCGATACTGCTTGGAGCGTGGTGCTCTGACTGTCGGTATTGTCAACGTCGTCGGTTCTTCCATTTCGCTCCTCACACACTGCGGTGTCCACGTCAACGCTGGTCCCGAGATTGGTGTTGCGTCTACCAAGGCTTACACTTCACAATTCATCGCTATGGTCATGTTCGCCCTGTCCCTTAGTGAGGACCGGGCATCGAAGCAGAAGAGGCGCGAGGAGATCATCGAAGGTCTCGGACAGGTTTCCGGGCAGATCAAGCAGATTCTCGAGCTCGACCAGCCGATCAAGGAGCTCTGCGCGAAGGTCTTCAAGAACCAGAAGTCCCTCCTGTTGCTGGGTCGTGGAAGCCAGTACTCGACCGCCCTGGAAGGTGCCCTCAAGATCAAGGAAATCTCATACCTTCACTGCGAGGCTGTCATGTCCGGTGAGCTGAAGCATGGTGTGTTGGCTCTCGTTGACGAGAACCTTCCCATTATCATGATCTTGACCCGTGACGGCCTGTTCAAGAAGTCGCTCAACGCCTACCAACAAGTTGTCGCACGTGGTGGCAAGCCTATCGTCATCTGCAACCCGAACGATGAGGAGTTCAAGGCGAGCCAGGCCGAGAAGATTGAGGTGCCCAAGACGGTCGACTGCCTGCAGGGTCTGCTTAACGTCATCCCTCTGCAGCTGATCGCCTATTGGCTGGCCGTCATGGAGGGTCTCAACGTCGACTTCCCGCGTAACCTGGCCAAGTCTGTCACCGTCGAGTAGATGTTTGTTCCCGCGTAATCTTTGGAGGTATTTACGGTTTACGTAGTGAAAGGGGCGTGTCGATCGATCATCCGCTCAAGTGGTTTTTAGCGAGCTTTGGTTTTCCCTGGAGTTGGCTGAAAAGGGCGGGTTACATAAATTCGGTCAGGCGGCGGTCCGGTTTGGGATATCTCATCGATACATACGTATGCCTGCACGCTTTCATCGTCCAGCGTCGCCATATGAATCTTGTCTGTCTATCCGTCTCGCATTGCGAGGACGAAATCAACGAAGGAGGGATGAATAGTGAGGGCTTGAATAGTGAATCGAGATGAAGATGACGAGATCGGTGCTGTTCACCAATATTACTAGATAATATGACACCACCCGCAGCTTTTGGCACAAGTATTACATCGCGTTCGTAAAATGTATATTCCTACCTACGTCCCGTCATCTGGCACTCGCATTTCATTAGGTCCTCACACTCGAATCCATCGGGATTCAGCGACATCGTCGAGTATTCTCTTGAAATGATTTCCGTCTGTCTCGAGTCTGATAGTACAAACGCCTTGATTGTATCATTCCTCCGACGTATCTCCCCTCGAAAGGCGGCCTGGAGCAAGCGAGAAACCTGTACGGGTGTAAGAGCGTCCACGCGGAGGCAGGTCTATGTCGCTACTATGTAGATCGACTCCTCATTCATCTGTTTGATCGTTCGTCCCCCGCCCGCGTTATTCCTTCCCTGCCGTCGAACTGCGGTAACTCGTTTTGCCATCCCACCACCACCCTACACCGTCTGCGTGCCGTACCCCTTGATGCGGTCGGCGAAGGCCCAGCTCTGCTTCTCGAGGCGCTCGCCGTGGCTGATCTCGACGCCCTCGGCGGTGACGACGGCGAGCGAGTACGAGTCGAGGCTGCGGGCGTCGCGGTAGAAGAGGACCTTCATGCACTCGCGGACGACGGCGACGGCCTCGTCGCGCGTCAGGCGGGCGGCGGCCTCGTCGTCGGGCGCGTGGCGCCGCAGGATGGGCTGGGCGAGCATGGAGCCGAAGCCCGTGGCCAGCGAGGGTGACTCGAAGGTGGTGCCGAGCAGGTCGGCGGCGGCCAGGAAGGGGCGGCCCTTGCGGTCCGGCCTCTCGTCGAGACCCGCCACCAGCAGGTGGTTCCACAGCGGGTCGAACTTGGAACGCCGGTGGTACAGCAGCTTCGAAAGGTACCGGTGCAGGTTGCGCGCGCTCAGCCGGTGATCCTCGGCATCATCCCCGCCGCCGGAGGTGTACGACTCGTCGATCGCCAGCTCCGTCAGGTGCCGGTCCAGGTACTGCATGTCGGACACGTCGCCCCCGAAGCCCACGACCGAGCTCTCGCCGAACTTGCGGATGCGCTTGACGTCCGTGAAGCGCGCCAGGGAGCCGTAGGATGCTGTGGGGGTGGGGGTGGCCCGGTTAGCTGGGCTTCTCTTGTGTGATGCGTCGCTGGAGGGGTCAGATAGTGGGGTTGAGGCGGGCGAGAGTAGGTAGCAGAAGACCTGGGGAGGTTTGGAGGAACGGGGGGACTAAGGAAGATAAAGGGTCGGCAAGGAGGAGCGAGATCAATAAAGTGGCAGTCATACCCAGGTTGTCAGCTGCCATGACGACGCCGTCCTTGAACTTGATCGCTATTACCGACGTTCCCGTGACGACGGGCTGTTGTGTGTGTTGGTTCGGTCCGTTGGGTTGCATGTACGAACGGTCGTAGGCACCGTAGATATCGTCTCTGGGCTGTCAAGTAGAGAGAGAGATGTGGTTAGCTACCCCGTCCAACTTTCCACATAGATGTCGGCGGTTGAAGGAGCATTCTTACACGGCCCCAAGCCTGCGGTCGGTGATCCATCTTTCTCGTGCTGGGGGCTGTTGATTAAGTAGCAATCAGATACTGTCAAGGAGCGACAGTAAGGTATCGAAAATGTGTGTATTTGTAGTTGGGCGGCTCGTAGTATAATGCAGCTTGTTGGAGAGGCAAGGCAAGGCTACTAAGTAGGGCTAAGCTGGGAGGTCGTTGGCTCATCGGAGCTTTCAGGTGCCAGCTTCGCGTCGTCACTGTTCTGCCTTCTGAAGTTCGGGCCCCACACATATGTACAAGGGTCGGCCAGCTGGCAAGACACAGCGGTACCTACTGCAGCCACCTGCAGTACTTATTATTCTCATCCCGTAGCATCTTGTTTCCCGTTCAATACACCAAACCAACAAATACATTTACAACAGTGCACAAAAAATATAGTGAATCAATTTCGTGAAGCACGTAGAATCACTACATGACTCGGCCGAATATAGATCATGGGCGGGCTAGTGGCTTATGAGAGCAGCGACGAGGAGGATGGGACGCCAGAGGTACCAGTGACCGAAACGAAGGTATGATGAGGGTACATCAACTCCCTAGTTGACATTATACCAGCTTCTATATGAACAGAGGGCGGCACTGATTCACCAGAGACCAGCCACAGGAACCAACTCAGGAAGCCAAGGCCAACACCGATGGGAAGCCGAGTAAGTGATAGCTACTCTCCTTGTTCACCAGAATCCCCCACTCACGCTCATAGGGACATCTGCAAATGACACAGAGGAGGCGGTAATATCACAAGCACCAGTTGAGCTGCAAGAGCAACAAAAACAACAAGAGCAACAGCAGCAGCCCATCATCGGGCCACAGATGGGACCCGAAGCCGAAGAAGGCCCAAGCTACCCGCCACTAGAAGAGGACCCAACCCTAGAAGAAGAAGCTGCCGTCGGGCCGGCTATACCGCCGGGGTCGCCCTACAGCGCGGAGCGGGCGACGCTGCGGAACCTGACGCTGCCGCCGGTGCCGGACACGGAGATCCCGCCGTCGCCGCCGGGCTCGCCGCCGCCGGGGACGAACCGGAAGTTCGCGCAGTTCCTCGAGCTCAAGAAGAAGGGCGTGCACTTCAACAGCAAGCTCGCGGGCTCGCCGGCCCTCCAGAACCCGGCCCTCGCCGACAAGCTGCTGGCCTTCGTCGACGCCGGCAGCCGCGAGGCCCAGTACGCCACCGTCCTGGCCCCGGACCTCTGGGACCCCGCCGCCTTCCCCCGCTGCGCGTTCAAGGAGCAGCTGCGCGCCGCCCAGACCGAGACCGCGCAGGCCAGGGCAAGGGGCAGGGGGGCCGCCGTCGATTTCGTGCCCGCAGGCGAGGCGGGGTCGGGGGCGGGGACAGTAAATGCGGCTAGCGAGGGAGGTGTGGCGGCGGCTGCTGCTGGTACGAGTACTGGAAAACGGAAGACGAGATTCGACAAGTGAAGCGGTTCATAATAGAGAAGACTGCTCTCGGTGACAGACCAGTTGGTGCCTAGTGGAGGAAAGCGGGCGCGCTCTTTCGGCAACGGACGTCTACTCCTGAAGGCCGGACTTAGATACTACCGGATTTCTCTTAGATACCCATATGGCAATGCAAAAATACATACCCTCGAGCTTGGACAGAGGCTAGTCTCGTGAATTTGTCGAGCCGCGCTTACGACTCGATCGGGTGCTATACCGACGTCTGTATTACTGAATAAACCATTCCTCTACTGCCGCCAGGGATCTCGTATCGCTAATTCACGGGCTTCCACAGACACAATGGCATAATGTTGTTAGTACGTCCCTATAGCCGGATATCCAGAAGATTACATTGAACCGGTTGGCAGCCGTTGAGCAATCCCTAAGTGACACGACAAATAAAAGGATCCTAGTTATACGTTGCGGACCAGCTAAATAGGCGAAATAGCCGGCCTAGACTCTTCGACATAAAGTAGCCACTACCTATAGTAATGATTCTTCTTCAAGACCTATGCAGAGCGCATTGCCTCGTTGCTTTTCAGATGTGAGCCAATAGTTCGCGCATTTCCGGCGATGTGGCGTGACTCCAGGTAACCTTGAGGGCCAAACTTAATGTGGTCTCTTATTGCTTGGGTACCTAAAGGATAAGTGTTACCACCGAGGTAGGACGAACCAGCTTTGAACTGCCAGCGTAGAGAAGTTAAAATAATACCCCCAACCTCACTCGAAAATGAATCACCAAAAGCGCAGAAAGATGTTGAATCAGTCCGCTTTCAACGAGTTACGTAACCCCCATATTTGTGTTGTGCCCACCGGATTTTCACAAACGCCCTCCAACCATCACCGCGCAACGGACGGTGTTTAGCCTCGCCTTCTCGCCCCCCCTTAATAATATCCAACCATGCCTGCGGTATGTATACCTAGACCTTCTCCCAGCGCAGGAGCACGGCGGCGGCGATGACGGGGAGGACGCTGACGACCTCGCCGAGCCCGGCGAACTGGGGCGGGATGCGCACGCCGCCGGCGCCCGTGAACGCGCCCGCGGCCAGCAGCATGGCGAACAGGTTGTAGACGAAGCTCCAGGCGAAGTTGAAGGCGATGCGGCGCACGGCGGCCCGGCTCGCGTCGATGGCCGTCAGCACGCCCGCGAGGCGCGGCCGCACGAGCACCAGGTCCGCGGCCGACCGCGCCACGTCGGTGCCCCCGTTGACGTGGACGCCGATGGTGGCCTGGGCGAGGGCCACGGCGTCGTTGGTCCCGTCGCCGCAGAATACGACGACGGGCTTCTGCCCGGGCTTCGCGGGTGATTGCAGCGCCTGTATGTAGACTTTCTTGTCGGCCGGGGTGCAGCGGGAGCGGACATGTTGGTCTGCGATATGGAGCTGCGCCGCCACGCCCCGGACGGCGCTGTCGTCGTCCCCAGATAGGATCGATACGGTGATGCCGCGGGCTTGGAGCTTGGATACCGTCTCTAGCGCGTCCGGCCGCAGGGAGTCCTCGAGGCCGAAGGTGGCGGCGAGCGAGCCGTCGATCATGAAACAGAAGGCTGTATAGCCTTTCCCGAGAGCATCGCTGACGCTGGGCTCCGTCGACAGGCCGAGCCAGCGAGAGTTACCTGCGCGCAACACACGGCCAGAAGGAGATGTACCTTCGATCCCTTTTCCGGGAATACTCTTGGCGTCCTTGACTTGCATTCCCGTGACAGATTTGTTTCTGAGGTGAGTAGCTACGGCAGCCGAGACTGGGTGCTTATTACTACCCACCAGACCCAGAAGAAGACCGACGGTGGTCTCATCACGGCCATCACCACCTGACCAAGCTTCTGACACCACAGCAAGCTTGCCTTCAGTAAGCGTACCCGTCTTATCGAAGACCACATGCGACGTCTTGTGGGCGATCTCGATACATTCTGCTGTCTTGAATATGACACCCCTATCTGCCGCTACGCCAGTCGCGATGACGACGACCATGGGAACCGCAAGGCCGATCGCACATGGACAGGAAACAATCAGGACGCTGATTGCGAAGGTGATCGCGTTGACCACGGCTTCCGAGCCGGGCTGCTTCCTCAGGGCTACGCCGATGGCGACCCACACGACGAAGGTTATCACAGTCAGGATGAGCACCACCGGCACAAAGTAGCTCGCCACCCTATCCGCCATGTCTTGGATTCGTGGTTTCGACAGTTTAGCTTCGTCAACCATGGATGCAATGGTGCTGATGGTGTTTTCCCCCGGCAGGCGCGTGAGGCGCACGACTAGAGTACCCGAGCCATTGATAGATCCGGCGACGACGTTCGACTTCGCTTTCTTCTCTACGGGTCTTGACTCCCCGGTAACCATGGACTCGTCTACCTCTGACGTGCCGGATACGACGGTGCCGTCGGTGGGCACGCGCGAGTCGGGCATCACCTTGAAGCAGTCTCCGTACTGAAGCAAGCGGGCGTCGATCACGGACTCCTGGCCATTGCTGCCCACCAAGACGGCTTCTGTCGTTTGGAGAGAGCGGACCGAGATGGACTCGACAGCCTTTTGGCGAGCTAGCGCGCCTAGGTAGCGTCCGACCATGATTAGGGTGACAAGGAGCGTGCTGGTCTCGAAGAACTCCCCCGTCGACAACGGGCTTCCAGAGACCAGGTAGCCGAACGCTACGACTGAAAAGACATAGGCCGTCGTCGTACTGAGTACGATAAGAAGATCCATCTCAATGACGCGCGAGAAAACCAAGCTCTTAATGGACGTAGGATAAAAGGGGCCAGCAACGACAACTTGAATGATGGTAGCGAGAGCCAGCGAGACCGAGCCATAGGCGATCTCATGCTCAGGAAGTGGTGCCCAGGCGAGAACGAGGACCGGAATGGTCAACAGGGCAGACAAGATGGTCATGTAACCCACGCGGCGGACGTGTTTGCCTCCCGCATCAAGCGTCGGGTCTGCCCGGGGAGGCGCGAGCTTCAACGGAGTCTCATTCCCGAAACCGCGCGAGACAAGATCCCTGGCTCCGATGATCTCGGCATCAAAGGCTACTCGGACAGTCTCCTTGTCAATGAGGGTCATCTCAGAGACGCCCAACGGGTAGTCTCGTTTGAGAAATTCCTCGCAGCCCCCGGGGGGCATGACGTCAATCGTCGCGCCGCGGTCGTTGACGCGCTCGCATGTGAACTCGGTGGTCCTCTCGAGATGCTTCACGACCTCCGTGACGGAGTTGGCGGCAAGGTCGACGTCGAACTCGGCCCTGGAGAGGATCAAGCTGGTCTTCAAGTTGCGGATGCCCGGAACCACGGCCAGCGTACGGCGCAGCTTGGTCTCGCACCCCGTGCAGGTCATGCCGGAGATGCTGAGGATGACGTGGTCGGAGCCGGCAAACCCCTTCTCGGGGTCGCTTGCCGCGGCCTCGTGGTGAGAGACGGGCTCCACGGTTTCATCCGGTATGCCCAATTCTTTCTCTTCGCCGCAACAGTCGTCAGAACAGGAGCCAGCTGCACTCCGTGGCATAGCCTTTGGCTGTCCGCAACAACCCTTGGCACAGCCACTTCTCACAGGGGACGCGCCACCACTGCTGATGCTGCAGCTGTCCCTGGAGCGCCTCCTCGCGGCGGATCTGCCGCAGTTCTTGGCAGCGGCGGAGGCAACAGTCGCCGGGGTAGCGCAGCAAGAGTCGACGGAGCGGCGACCCCTCTTAGAGCCGCGGGTTCTCTCGCCAGATGGACGCTCGACGGCGATGCAACACGACTCCTGCCCGAGAGCGATCAGGGCCCGGCAAATGCAGCCGAGCGCCTCGAGCCTCGCCGCATAGCGGTCGCGCGTGGAGCGGCTGTGCTTGGCACATGGCTTGCCACCCTGGCTCTTGGTGTCGCATTGGGAGTCCTCCTCGCATGAGCGCTGGGCCAGACGGTCTAAGCACGACGTGTCGCAGCAGGGCGACGCCTTGCCCTCGCAGCAGGCTGGGTTGATGGCATCCGGGACAACGGGTCCGGGGCCGGTGCAGCACGCGTCTTTGCAGTCCGACTCGGCACCGGTGGGGACAACGGGCTCAGGGGCAGCACAGCATGCGTCTTTGCAGTCTGACTCGGCACCGGTGCCCTCGGGGATGGTGGGAGCGGCACAACACGCATCTTTGTAGTCCGACTCGGTACCGGTAGCGCCGAGGACGACGGGCTCGGAGGCGGCACAGCACGAGTCTTTACAGTCCGCCTCGGCACCGATAACGTTGAGAGCAGGGCTGTCGTCAGCGGTCTTGCACTGCTCGCTGCCGTGCTCGCTCCCTGGCGCGGGAGGTGCGGAGGATCCGCAGCAACCGCCCCCGGAAACTGCACATGTGCTCTTCGGCGACCGCTCTCCTATGACATCACAGCAGGATTCATGACGGTCACCCTCGTCCACCGCGGGGAGTTCGGCCTTTTGCGCTTGTTCAATCGGAGTGGCGACCGGAAGCGGAGCTTGGACAGACGGAACCAGTGGGACGGGCGGTCCACAGCAGCCAGACCCGCACGCCATGATGGTTTGAGATGATGGTAAATTAGCTACGATGGTTTCCAGTTCTGGAATGAAGGGAACAGGAGGCCCTCCTAATGCTGGTAGTTAGGTGAGATTGAGTAGACCGATGATACTAAATAGCAGTCCCCGGCCTCCTGATATGGGTTACTGGTCCAACTCCCGATAGCGTATCTGCATCCCGCATGAAGCTGGGGGAGGGCATTGGTTCACATTTCGAGTGCAGCATGCAGCAGATAGATAATCACCTGACGCCTTCCAAATATCCAAACCCGTATTTGTTCATTATATTTTTATTCCTACATACCTACCTCAGGTACTTGAATAGCTGGGTTATGGTAAGTACGGCGTGACTAACTAGAGCAAACCCCTAGGCACTTGGGCTACCTCTGCCGACGTGCGCAGGGAGTACTTATCGCTCCTGCAGGTTCTTGTCTCATATATGGGATGTTTATCTGAGGCCTCTGAAGTCGACAAGTGCTAGGTATGTAAGTTTGGCCGCCTTTTGCGTTTGCCCTACCCTGACGATTCACCATGTTATGTTCATACATGGGATGCTTGAATGCCATCCGGCCATACGCCTAGGTATACAGGACTGCTAGGGACACAGTTAGGTGCATGTAAGCATCGGGCGAAAGAAGCGGTAAATTGCCCACATACATGTGATCACGGCGCCAAACAGTTTGAGATCCATTTATGTACCTAGCGCACGGGCCGGTGAGTTGAATGTTACTTACTGCTATGATAATGCTGTGAAGTACAAAGAAGCTCTACCATATACCTACTGGGTTCACATTATTCCGACATTAATGTTGGAAGCAGGGCGGACCGGGGCGTGCACAAACCCCCTCTTCCCAGTTAGCGCAACCTTGCCTACATCTAGTTAAGTCCTCACAGGTCCCCCCAGTCTAGGCCGTGCCCTCACTTCGCCTTCTTCCCTCCTTCATTTCATCATCAGGTATCACCCTCCAATATGTTTTGCCTACAAGCCCATGTAATGGCAACGTATGGCGACCCCATAGAAGCTGACTATGGATAACGTGAACCGCTATAAGCCGGCCATGTTGCCTGCTTTGATGTTCTTCACTCCAGGGAGACCTACGCTGCGTTGATCGGTCGCTCCGGATTCCCGGGGCGTAGCGGTTGATGCAGTTATGGACATTGCAAAGTACCCGACCGGTGGTGCAACAACAAGGAGACAATCCAGGAATGGGACAACAGTAAGTTCACGAACTGGTTCGCCGCGGTCTCTTGTACTATTACCCTCTGGATGAATGAAACCGCATATTGCATCACTGACTTGGCTTGCCTCTCCAGATCTCTTTTCAAGTTGTCATGGCTTAGCTCAAGAACCGAGGGACCTCCAGGCCTCTCATGTCCAGAATTGCTACCAAGACTATGCTGCCCAACCAAGTTCCTGCATGAATCCACGCCGTAGCGGCAATACAATTAATGTCGTCCTGGGCAGGACGGTAAAAGGCCTTTGGGTCGCGGAGTACCACGGATGGCTCCCGATATTATGGTCCTGGGCATGACATGATGATAAAAGGCCTTATGCGAGCCATGGAGTTCTGTTTGATCCTGGCATGTTGTCCTGGGCAAGACTTGAAAACTGCCCTACGGCGTTGCGGTATGATCATGACCTGTACGATCTGCACGAGTCAAAGTTTTCCGCATTAGATTTGGGCTTTCACTGTCATGGATAGATGGTGTTTTCGCCATATACGGTATGCTTACCCCTAAAACTCTTCAAGTACGATGACCCTACTCACGCCCATAGCTAGGTATACGATCTCGAGAACGTTCACGTTTGTCAATTTATTCGAACATGTGTACCGGTATTCAATCATAATGATAATGTACTGTCAGCAATTTTGCATAGGAATGGTTATAGTACCGTGAGTTCATTTCCTACAGGCGCAAAGGAGTATCTGAGGCGGGTGTTAATCAAGGCCTGGGTACGACTAGAGCCAACTGAACGCGGGTGATATCTCGCTATTTCGACATACAATCTGTTGACGGTGCTGAAGGTCACGAACATCTCTACTCGGATGTCGTCCTGGGCAAGACGATAAACGGCCCCTCTAACTCTGAATGGACACTGATTCAGAGGACTTGGACGCACGCGAATGCATGAAGATATTGTTGCGCCAGGGCCGCTTTGAGAAAGCGGTAATGGGATCGCAAAGAGTTACGATTAGCCCTCAACAGACTTGGGGAGCCACCATGGCCCGAGTACTTGCGACTGAGTGTAGTTGGGTTAGTGATGGAAGCCCCTGGCTGCTGCACTCGACTGAGCTGGAGGGTTTCATCATTTTATTTCCTTTCATGGGTTGACAACGCCGTGAGGGGACGCCAGTGCCCCGGTATTCGCTCGGGGTTGGCGGTATAATGACGAGGACCACGTACGAGTGGTTTCGTCTCCGAACCCTCTCATAAAGAGGGTTCGGCTTGATGCTGTTTGGCTACCTTGCAGCCCTGTTGTTTTTCAACAGTTGAAAAAGGTTCCTGTTGGTAATCGAGTCGAAAACGACCAAGATGTTGCGGCAATTAGTTTCGGCATCTTGGGACGACCCACCGGGGCGCTGCGCTTGAAGGCACGTGGTTTATCTGTCTTAGCCCGCCCTGGTGGATGGTCGTCAGTGCCACCATGCTTGGGTTCTTTCTGAAGGAGATAAGCGCGATAGTAAGGGCAATATGCCGGCAGGGGAGCCATGGCCTTAACGGCAATAACCGCCATGCTCCCTCGTCACGCGGCAGAAGCTACTTTGCTCCGGAGCCAGCGTCTCGGACTCGGCCGAGGAGAACCCGTCCCACGCCGACAAATCGTCTGCCGGCTTCGCCTTCCCTCGCGAGGGTGGAGACTGACCCGGAGGCGTGGGAAAGAGCTTGGTGATGTGGAAAAAGGTCCATTTGTTTCTACATGGTACCTGGGGCTGGGCGTAAGTAACTTCCGGGGTCATCTATTTCTTTCCTCCTTATTTCTTCGCTCAATTGCATAAGCCTCCCGGTGGAGATCTTTAAGAGTCGATTTCTCCCAATTACTAGCCTAACCAACTAGAAACGGCAATTACTGACTCCAAATGTTGTAGTGGTCGCGTCTCTCTGTAGACATGTCACGACTTGTTTTTCGTGTTGTCTCGAAGGTCCCCGGCTCGATTAGAAAACATGCAGATCCGGGTACGCCCGTGTCGGGTCCTACGCGGGCGTACTGGCAGACAAGCTCTAGTAATGGGAGGCGACAGGTGGGGGGTTTCTGTCCAAGTGGGATGCCATTGGATTCTCTCGAGTAGTCTAAGCTGGATAGCTCAAATTCAAGCCTGGCACTGTCTCTGATACGAAGTTTCACACGCCACTCACCGTGCCATTTGGCCTCATGGTCATGGTAGGAGACTAATCGAACCTAAGCATCGTGCATATCCATATAGACAGGAGAGCGCGGTCTCTACCAATCAAATGGTTCAGCCAACAGCCAACACTACGGAAAGATAATGCCACGACAGCATTGTAGTGGGAGTTATTGAGTTCACGTTTTATTATTCTTTATGAGAAATAGTAATCATATACAGCTTATACAAAAGGTGTGTCCATAGGCCATTTCCTAAACCCCAAACCTCAACTCCCCCCTCTAATGCTCTCACTGGCGGAGGAGAACCCCCTCCGAGGCCCCTACCGCAGACAATCTAGCCTACTCAAACCACGGTATCACTCTACCATCTCCATCACGGGAAACCACTTTCTCTTTCCATTTTTTACTTTGTAGGACTATTGGGCCCGCGAGTGAAGCTAGGAGGTGCGGCGGAAACCACATCAGTAACTCGCGTCGTCGGAAGCCTGGCGACACTGGCAATTGATTGATTTGACGCTACTCACCTGTTCCACAGCTGTCCGAAATACCCGGCCTGCGGCTTCTGTTCCTGCAGGCTTTGGCGGCGCGCCATCGTGATCGGGTCGCTGTCGCCTCGCTTCAGGTTCATCAGGCCGTGGAATGTCGGGCCGGAGGACCTCTATCGTGGGTTAGCAAACGTCGGTTAGGGTCCGTTCGTGGGAAGTGATATTGTAGAAGGGCCGTCGTTACTGTGCTGTAGAGGCCGACAGACAGCAGGGAGGCGTGCAGGTAGATAGGTAGCGAGGGTAACATACCCTTCTTCCCAGGGGACTGTTGGGGTTGGCGTTGTTGGCGGACTTGTCGTTATCCATTTTGTTTTTCCGCTGCTGGTGTTATTTGTTGTAGTTGTTGTGATACTCCCTATTTTCGTAGGTAGGTGTCGTTTGCGTCGTAGCTGATACGAGGTAGTCTGGTATATTGCTCGCTAGCTGAACTGTGGCGCTTTGAAGGGAGACAGATGGTGATGCATAACAGCCTAGATGCGGGGAAGAGGACGTCCCTCTTCTCTTATATACGAACATTCATATTGGACTGATATGCCTAGGCTCATATGTAAGTGCATATCAGCCCCCGACAGCGACACTTCCTTCCCATTTGCATGCTTCGTAATCCGCCGGCAGAAGTGTCGTATGATGGAAAGATGACTCTCACCAATGAGATTATGTCGAGGGGAGCTGCCGATCACCCCCATTAGCTCGGTGCGTGAAGCCCATCTCAGGGATCGTCCACTGACCCTATTGATTGATGCTCTCGCGTACATACGCCGGTTACGTAATTGCAAAAGCCGTGGCACGCCCAGATCACCGCAAAAGCAGCTGGCCGTAGCGAGTTACCTGCTGACCTATCAAGGGTACCCATATACGTTTATCTTTACCCCAGACATGGAGGGGCAGTAGCGTCCTATACAGTAGACGGTGTCCAGCCGGAGGAAGTCCCGAGATGCGGGCTCTACCCCGCAAATGTGAACGATTGGCAGATGCTTATACTTTCAGAACGACTAGACTAAGATTAGGTGTTGCATCAGGAGACGGCGATAGCTTTCCATTTGGTTGGGGCTTCGCTCCCCGCATCCACCCGGACAGCTCGGTTGACGGCGTGTCCCTCCCCCCTTTCCTCTTTTCCTTAAAAGCCTTGGCTGCACGTCGATTTAGCTAGCCGACGACCTGGCTGCGCTTCGACATGGCTGCGCGTTAACCTAGTTAGCCGTTAAGCCCTGATGGTTTTGGCTAGCCGTCGACCTGCAAGCGCTGGCTAACCGTCGACCCAGGCCGCACGTCGACTTAACCGTCGACCAAAAACGAAGAAGCATCCGCTCTTCCCCCTCCTCCCCCTTTCTTCGGGTTAGCTAGGGTTTCTAGGTCAGCGACTAGGCAGGGCTTGCAAGGGCTTGCAGGTTGACAGCAAGGTCAAACGGGTCCGGTTAGGAGCTAAGGCTTCCAAGGCTCCAGGGCGTCGCCAGGTTTCGTACGGGCCATATATCCCGGAATAGATCGTAGAAACTTATACAGTATGCTAATATAAATATGTAGCGCAATTGGATACTATATTACAGTAAAAGCAAGGTGTTATCCATATCCAGTAACGCCTAAATCGAAATGATACCAGTTCGCTAATGCCCTACCCCCTAGAAGATGCTTATAGCATGTCGTACGCACGAGCAAGCAGTTTCTGCGACAAGACCCTATCACGATCATCCGCATCGGGTATCTTCGCCTCTATGGCCACGACACGCTCGAGTACGTCAATTGCATCCTTAATCCGTCCATCAGCGAGGTATGCCCTTGCCAGCTCGTGCTCTGACGTCAGTCGAGAGTAGTCCTCTTTTGCTAGCGTTTTTGCCTCTATACCCACGACAGGCTCGAGTATCTCTATTGCATCCTTAATCTGACTATTAGCGAGGTATGCGCTTGCTAGCTCGTGCTTTGACGCTAATCGATCGTTATCCTCTTTTGCTAGCGTCTTTTCCCGGATAGTTACGACATGCTCGAGTATCTCGATTGCATCCTTAATCCGTTTATCATCGAGGTATGCCATTGCCAGCTCATGCTCTGACAATAGTCGAGAGAGGTCCTTTTCCGGAAGAGATGCTCTTTTCCACTTAAAAACCTCTTCGAAACACTTTACGGCATCCTTGAAACGCCTATCCTTAAACAGGCACCGTCCAACTCGGCCGGATAAATGATACCTCTCTTCTATTCGACACTCCTGGCTTTCTTCGAATACGCGCAACGCGTGCGGTAGGTATTTTCTCCATACTTCGCGATTCGCTGGGTCATCGGACGGGAAAATCGCGGCAAAATGATGAAGGGTGTTTATCACGACTCCCTGTAGGCGGCCATATCTCCGGGTCCAGGCTCGCATAGCCACATGCACCAAACTGTGCATATCAAACATATCACCCTCTTCTCGTCTTGTCAAAAATGCGTAGCCACAAAGCGTGCCGATCGCATTTTCCATTTCCTCTTTCGACCATAAATTGGGGAAAAGTGATCGCGGTATCGCCTTCGGCTCGATACACGACATAAACGAAAGCAGCTCGGCAGCTGTATTGTCAAACTTGCGAACCTGGTCGAAGGACACAAGCCAGGTGCTTGCCACGGCGTTCTGCGAGCCGGAATATCGAGTATTATCGCGGAACTCCCGGCTCATCAGCCTTACCATATCTTCCTCCGTGCCCCGCAAAAGCTCCAGGTAGTTATGGATGGGCGTCTGGTTGCAATTCAGATATGCAACAGCTTGTGTAATGGCTAATGGGAGGTATGTAAGATCTTGGAGCAACCTCCTAACCGTTGCTTTATCCTGGAGCAGCTGCTTCTGAATTAGCGTCTTTTCCAAGAAACTCGTCGCCTCCTGTTCATCCATCTCTTGCAAATCGAATACGTCACACCCTGCAGCAGATACTGCCACTTTCCGCGATCGCGTAGTAAACAGTGTGATTCCGTTCTCGCTATCAGGCAGGTACTCGTACAACCCGCCAGGCTTCTCGGAGGATTCGAAAAGTAATTCGGCGTCGTCCGCGTTGTCCACGATCAAAAGCCACTTCCCAGAAGCCTCCGAGCTGAGATACCGCTGCAGCGACTCCTTCGGATCATCTTTATCGATCCGGATCTCGAGTCGCCTCGCTACCTCCGCATAGGCTTGGTCGAAACTTCCGTCACTCAGTGCTGGCACCCAGAAGACAGAATATTCCGGTTGGTTGTCTTTCACCCAGTACGCAAATTTCAAGGCGACTTGGGTCTTACCCACGCCCCCTAAGCCAAAGACTGCGAGCTTTTGGCACTCCTTTCGGATGAATAGCCTTTCTTGGAGTCGGTCCAGGATAGCGTCGCGTCCGGTGAAATGCCCGTTCCTGGGAAGCGGGATGTAATATGGTCTAGAAGCACGATCTCGAATAACGTCAACAGCTATAGCAACTCAATGACGTGATATTGTAAGTGTACTAACTGCTCAGCAGTGCCCTGGTGTTGCCTGACGCCGCTGCTCTGTCTGTTTCCATTCTGGCAGCTGGGGTCAGCCCAAGGGCTCCAGCCTCATCTCCGTGTGGCAACTCAGTACGGATGAACTGTGTAAGCACCTTAGAGATAACACGATATTGTTGGTCAGTTTTGTCGCTGCATCTCGCCATCTGCATATGGTTCGCATCAATCCTTTCGACGGTCTCGAGTTGTTCCGGCAAGCCGACTTTCGAGGAGAAATCGCTCACCACCTGATAGTAGAGTGCATGGTCAGCCAGCGCTGTTGACAAGTGGGTACATGACAGGAGATACCTTTTCGTGCAGCCCCTTGACACCCGATATGCCCCTTGCCTCCTGGAAAGAGTGGACCTTGATACTTGCATCGTGCGCTATTTGCAGGAACTCGTCTTGGATATTATCCAGGACCTCGCTGTTCACTTCTAATGCTTTTACGATTCGTTTGTTTGAGTCCTGGAAGGCAAGGCTGGCAAGGTTTGATACGATAGCACCCCATCCCGCATACGAACTGCCTCTATGAGGCGTACCAAGAAAGACGACCAACTTCATTCGTGACCGACAGATGTTCGATCTGCGTATCGCCTGCTCTCTTGTTAGTGCCAAAACCCCACTGTTATCCCTAAGGGAAAAGTGACATACGTCTTTGACAATAATGCCACCGAGGCTATGCGCTACGAAAATGGTTGGTCCCTGGAATCCCTGAAACCATCAGTACAAGAATTTCGCCATGAGTTCTGGGATGCGACCTCACCTCATTCTCGATGTCACGCTTGAAATGTGTTGCGAGATCTTGGCCGTGTTGCGACACGCTATTTTGATTATCTGCTTGGAACATACCACTGACAACATCCGCATTGTATCCATATGTCCATACTCTCGCTTCGGGTATATCTTCGGTAAGGTAGTCCCGTGGCCAGAACACACTAGGTCCTATAGACAGATTTCTATTATTCGAATCGTTGTCTTCATTGCGAGATAATACCGTATGTTTAGCACGGAAACGCGTAAAAAACGGTTTGAAGGCTCTTCGTTTGTTCGGGGCCGCAGCGCGTTCTTCGTTATTCACTGTCCGACTATCTTCCCACGTTGCCTGCGGGTGGCCCCTTAGGCCGTGCACGAAGATGATGCTATGATAGATTGGTTAGAAGGATACGGGGGATATGAGATGTTTGTCTTATGTACTTGACTTTGTGCGATCCACGTTGCGGGGAATCGGGCTCAGAAAGCTGGGTAAACCCGGTACGGTGTACGCTAAGTGTCTCCGGTCCGGACATGGTGGGCCTTGACCCGCCAGGGCTGGGGAGTTTAAAGTTAGGTTTGGACTGATGCGTATGAAGGCTTGAAGGCTTTTTGAAACGACATTAAATTATGGTTTTATCGGTATGCGAGGTCTGTCTCGTCGATGCGATGGGCAGGCATTGGCAATGCCACCTTAAGCCAATCACGTGAGCTTGCCAACGTGGCAGGTTATTTCTTAGCTAGCCTTGATCCTCGTCTAACTTCAGTATCAATACACTTTTGTAGATGGAACCAGTTGCCAATTGATTACGAAATGGATGACCGGCCCTGACTCCTACCAGAATCCATCCTTCAACTGCTATGATACATGACCGTCACTCCAATCAACTCGTTCTTCTATAGGGGGAGCCGACGAAGCCCAGTTCCAAACCGAGGGAATCCCTCGTATGCTCGAAGTCTGCACAGACTCCGGGCAGAGTGATAACCAGCTACATCTGCCATTCCTGCCATTAGCGTATTAGCATGAAGATATGCCATGCGATAAGACCCAGCTAGACTACACTCATTATTTTGTTGAATGGCAGCTTCTTTAAATGGTAGATCTACGGTCAAGGATACCTACGAGGATGGCGTCTTTCCCCTGGTGACTTCTGGAAGGTCTCTCCGCAGTAAAAGCCTGGGAGGCTACTGAAGAAGAAGAAGCAAGCCAATAAAACGTTCCGATGGGCTTAATGTCGATCGGGCCACATTAAGGAAGCAACTGCGAACCTCTCTTCTAAAGAAAATAGTCACTTTGTGTTATGGGTCAATAACGTTAGACCCATAGAGCAAAGAATATGTGCAGGGATCTAGAGTCGGTGACGTGTTGATTGGACCGGGCGTAGAGCCAGTAGAACCGGATCGACGGGCTCGACGACAGAGCCTACAGATCCCTCCAGCTGAGCAAGAAGGCAACTAGTATGGATAATAGTCTGGATGGTTTAGCAGCTTGTAACACACACGACACAATACTCCCGCCAGCATAAACCATGCGATTTGGTTTAATAGTTTGTTAACTAGCCTGGCCACCACAGCTGCCTTCTCCATGTTATTAATACACCACCGCGGCGAACTCCATCTCAGAGAAAATTGCTGTGATAATTGGTTATATAACTTTTCGTACCCTCCAAGTTTCGCTGACAGGAAATTTGTCTTTCAGTACAATCTTGGCTTAGTGGCCAGTGCCCCCCACCCTTCCCCATTGATATCTTCACCATCCACTGCTGCCAAACCGAGAAACATCATCTACATTGAGAACCGATAGAGGGATAAATTCCACCACACTAACAATTGAAGAAGTCTGATTTGGCCATGCTCACTCTCCTAGTTCCTAGAGAATGTCCTCCACCCGGGCAAAAGACAGCTCAGCCATTACCTCTGCCCAGAGGAGCGTGGCGAGTCTGTCACCCTCGGGCTTATAGACGATAGGCGCTTTCCTTTACGACATATGAGTCAGCAATTGGGGCGAAGATACTCTACTTGGGCGGGGAACCCGGCGGCACTTACGGTTGCACCCTACAGTCCTCCAGGTACTGTCCGTGAGCTTCCGGACCATGGTTGACAGCACCGTCGGTGAGTGCACGAGCGCCGACTGCAGTCGAACGCCCAATGATGCGCTTGACGAAAGACGCGATGGTGTCCCCGACACTGCCTCCAGGGGAACGCCCGAGGCCTGTGCCGTAACACAGGCCTGGGTTGGGCATGGTCAAAATAGCAACCGACGAGGGGATTCGCTTGGCCATCTCAGTTACAAAGAGTTGGCCAAGCAGCTTGGAGGTGCTGTAACGGTCGGGAAACTTGAAAAACTCGGGTTTGTCGAAGGCGGGCAGCAGGGGCGTGGTATTTTGCTCCTTGAACTTGGCCCAAGAAGCCATGTCCGACGATACTACTACCATGCGGCCGGGGCCTCTAGCTAATGTCTTGGATTTGAGAATGGGAAGAAGTAAGATCATAAGGAGAGCCGTTGATAAGACGTTCACCTGGATAGTCTGCTCGTGGCCTGTAAATGCCGCTACCTCATAGGACCTCTTCATGACGGCAGCGTTAAGTACTACAATATCCAAGCCGTGCAGTTCCTTGGTGCGTTCCACAAGGGATATAATCGAATCGTAAGATAGTAGATCCAATTTCCACACCTCGACAACGCCATCTTCTAGTTTGCGACCGGACAGTAGACGCCTCCTAGCTACGTGGCCTTTTGACTCGTCACGAACAGCGATGATAAGTTTGCTTAAACCCAAATCTAACAATTGACGAGCACACTCTAGGCCAAGGCCAGCGTTGGACCCTGTGACCATAGCCGTTTTGCCTTTGAGGTCGACATCGCGCGGCAAAGGCGGAGTTACGAACAACTGACGGTAGAAAAATCGCCATATGGTCGCCCTTTTCTCCGGCGGGTTGTCGGATATTCTAGCGGACATACTGATCGAGCATGTAAGCAGGCTACTGTAGGCTAAGCGTGGATAGCGGTGGAGATCATCGGCAAGCGGAGAAACTGGTATCTCATGGGGTGCATTGGACTTCAAGCTGCAAGATCCGTAGCGTATTGAGGCCTAAGCACGTTCACGTAATCCGTATGTACTAGCCTGGGAGGTATAACTGCTTACGAGGAGTGCGTTTGCGGGCCCAGCCTGCCGTTATGCGTTAAAACGACTAAGGGCTTCCGCCTGCCCCTCCTTCCCCCTCTTCTTTTTCTTCTTCTTCGAGTTAGCTAGGGTTTCCAGGTCGGCGACTAGCCAATGCTTGCAGGGCTTGCAAGTCGATGTTCAGGTCAGGTCAGGTCGACAACAAGGTCAATGAGGCCAGGTTAGGAGCCAAGGCTCCAGGGCATACGGCCATATAAATTGGCAAGGATTTAGGAAACGGACCCACATGTACAAGCCGCATGCTGCAAATTGCGTCACTTTTCTATCTGGGATTTTTGGCAACATTTCCTATTGGAAAACCCAAACATACAGAGAAGGGTTCCATGATAATGACATTTCGTTTCACTCATTTTACAACCTAAGTACGTTACAACGACGGCAAAGGCACAAGATGTGAACGTGCCGTTGGTATGCCGGCTAAAACCGCATCGGTGTTGCTTATGGACGGGGTTTTGGATATAGTCCCAGGCATGGTTGTCATCCGGAGGGCGTGCCTAATGATCGTTGCTACCCGTGGCCATCCTGAGAAGGATTTAACCACGACAAACGCACCTCCTTTCGGCGTTCAATATTCATCAGACTTCTCATCTTCTCCTCGGCATGGATAACAACGTACTCAGGCCCAAAGATGGGGACGTGCCTATCGCCTTGATCGGCGCTGGCACCATTGGACTCTCACTTGCTGCATGGCACCTCACGCATTTAACTGAGGGCTCCGACCTCACTATCATGGACCCTCGCCCCGACCTTGAGCACCATGTTTACGAAAATCTCGCCGTCTCTCTACCGCCACACCTTCACTGGCGCATCCCTCAGGTCACTTTGACTGCTTCGCTTCATGAAGCTGTTAAGAAGAGCAAGATAATCCAAGAATGCGGGCCCGAGAATCTCACTTTCAAAGCGAATTTATGGGCAGAGGTGGAGCAACTCGCACTTCCTGATGCTCTCTTCTGGACAAGCACCTCTGGGATACCAGCTTCGCAACAAAATGTCAACATGCGCGACAAAACTCGTCTTCTCGTTGTCCACCCTTTTAACCCCCCGCATATCCTACCTCTTTTAGAGATTGTCCCTTCGCCACAGACTTCGGAGTCTACAATCACCCGGACACTGAACTTCTGGACCCAGAGAGGCCGCGAGCCTGTCCTTCTCAAGAAGGAAGCCACTGGATTTGTCGCGGGCCGGCTCGCGTGGGTATTGCTACGCGAGGCGATACATCTTGTGAATGAGGAAGTCGTGACGGTTGCACAACTTGACAGAATCATCGAAACCAGCATGGGTCCTCGATGGGCTTATGCAGGTCCATTCAAGAGCTTTCACGCAGGCGGTGGTGCCGGGGGCCTAGAGGCATTGCTCCGGAACGTTGGGCCTACTATCCAAGCTTGCTGGGATGATGCTGGAAAGGTCAACATAGGCGAGGCGTGGCAGAGCAAAGTTGTCGAACAGGCGCGGGATACCTATGGGAGTCCCAATCTACAAGAAAGAGACCGAGCAAATCAAAGGGTTCTTGAAGTAGTGCAGGAGGTGAAGACAGTGGGGAAGAATTCCCAGCGTTCTTGGCCCTCGTTGACTCATGTTTCTCCTTCCCATTTGGACTGTTGCATGGCAGATCGAGGCTCGACAACCTGATATAGCTAGCCCCGAAGCGGGAAGTTAATATTACAATTATTAGAGTCACAATCTTTGAGGTCGGACTACCTGCCGGCAAGGCGTCGAGCAGCTACCGAGCCCGGTGGGATTAGAGATAGTCTGGCCGGATGGTAATCTGAGGATGCAAGATTCCATGTTGGAACCTTATCGACAAGAAACGAGCATTACTGTTACCTTCAAGATGCATCAGCAGATGATGCTCCACGAGACAGTCTAGGAGGACAAGCTGCAGGGACTGATGAGCGTACCGGCCTCGCCCACTATCCGGCCAATACAAGCAGATAAGGGTACAACACAATCTAGATGTGCGAGAGGGTAGGTGCATGCAATCTCCCACAAATCGGCGTAGAGAAACGTGCTGCCTAAATATTGGTAGAAAACCGTTCATGCTAGGCCTAACGAAAGCTTATCTGCTCTTGAGAAAAGAATTTCGCAGAGTGAGGCAACAAAATCAAGCAGCAAAGGAAGTCGTAGCTCGGCCCCCCTTTCCCCACATTTTCACTTGCTTCGTTTCCTTCAAGGCTCTTCTAGGCAAACCGCTCCAGTTTACGTCTCCTATGACGAAGGCTTTTGCATCGCCATAATTTTGTGCCCCTCGAAATCACTTGAGTCCTCGCGTGATTTCTCCCGTGACTCGGCCAAACAAATGTGTCGGCAAAATGTCGTGACTACGCGTCGGTCCCGTGTCCCGACCTCCCGCCAAACGCCCTGAGCTGTTACTGCAATCATTCCCATACCTCATGCATCAGGTCCTTAATGGCGTGTATTTTGCTTCCAAACCACGGCAGACTGTTGATGGGCAGATACTTGCGAAGCTCTGTGACCATATATTCTAGTGCCCTCTCTGTTAGGGTGATAGGCGTGCCATCAAGTAGCCGTGCCTCCGCGTGTTTCAGCACGAAGCTACGCCTACTTTACCCACAATATTGAGTCAAACTCCAGATGACAGCCTCGGGGTCGCAATCCATAATCGTCCCCATAATCGTCTAGTCATACGTCTTGAGCGGGTTCTTAGTTGATCATAGCACGCGGTAGGGCACGCGCCGCTCCATGGGACCAAGCTGTAAGGCCCCATACAAGAGCTCGTGGCCATAAGCACAATCTCCTTGGACGATGGTGTGACGGCGAGCACGCCCGATGCGGGCGTGCGAACCTATTCCCTGACACAGGAAATCAGTGGCAAAGGGGTTGCTTGAATCGACGTGTATTAATTCATCTAACAGCTCCATAGCTAATACACCAATGCAGATCGAGAAACCCAGGCTAGTGAGCTATATTCGTATACCCACGTGTAGACCACACTTAAACTAGCTTTAACAGGTAGTGGACCTAGAGCAAGACCATGTCAGTCATTCAAACTGGAAGGCGAACAACATCAAGGGATGAGGTGTCCTCTTCAGTTCTCCAAGGTGAAAGAAACAGTCTCGTCATGAAGAACTCCGAGATGTAGATAATGCAGGAAATTGTCTCATCCGAGAGGGTTGAATAAAAGACGCGAGAGCAACTAACCTTGCAGCAAGAGCGTACGAGTAACAATTTACGAGCCGAACCTGCCATCGGCGACGAGTCAGCACCCGCCGAAAAGAGAACTTCATGAGCAATTGTTTTGAATATAAGCTTTCAGGCTGGAAGGAGTCAGCGTATATTCAAAGAGTCTGCCGTACACTCGGCCACGTACCTCATTAAATCAGATTTTGTTAACATGTTCATTTCCAGTCCAGAGGATTGGATCAAACAGTGTGAATAATGATCATCATGTAGATGAAGGACAGTAATAGAGCAGTAGATGTTTACCTGGCACTAGAATGTCAGCAAAATCCAGTAGCGTATTTCAATCGAAAAGAGCGCTGGCAAGCCATAATCAGCTGACGAAGATCTCAGCAAGAATGACCCGTGCCATTCTCCCACAAGGGTTGTACGGCCTTGCTTTGTTCGAGAGACGGCACGGGGATTCGCGTATGTCCGCCCGTTCGTTCAATATATCCTCATATGAATGTGTCAGGTGTATGGAGATAGATATATGTACCTGTGTTACATGCAAATTAGCCGCTTGTTCAGAAGGATGCACCTAGTGGAACGAAGAAACAGGTATTGAGGTCAGACAAGGCTGAAACTAAACAGATCTACATGATGTATTCGGAATGAGGAATTCCTAGGTTTGTCGGGTTTTTCATCACCCCTCATATTGGGTCCTATTCGGGCAGAAGGAACAGGTCAGCTGCTACATACCTTTTCTAGTATCAAGATAAAGCCATGACAATACAAACGGAGACGAGGTCAACTGGACAATCTGCAGAATAACTGGGTCAGCTTCTGGGTATTCCCATTGGTCATTGATAAAACTGCCATGAAGGAATTTGCTCAGGGTAATTCTAGAGACTATGATCCCCATGGTATGGTAAGAATTGGATTGTTCGATATTTCTTCGTCACAGCAAAATGACACCTTCTAAGAGCGCGCAGGAACGGAGGACTTACTATGCAATACAAAAATACAGATTTTGGTAAGAGCACCGGAAAGAAAGGGTTAATGCGCGTCGTGAACGTTGGTGTCAAGAGAAGAAGGTATGGTGAAAGGTTGGAGCTGGAAAACAAGGGAAATGAAGAATTGTGAAGTAAAGCCATCGGATTTTGCTCGGCCCGGCACAAAAACAGATTTGACAAGAGTGGAGAATCGGGGGTTATTTAGGTTGTGGCTTATTCGTAAATTCAGGTGGCAATACACTGCGCCACAATACCCCACGGTATCTGTACTCGTTAGCCCCGATTCGTTAGGATTAGGGTGAACTCGGTACCTACGATCCCCTTGGGCCCGGTGGTCGGTCTTATCGGGCGTATATTAATGCCTCTATCCGCTACGTACCCAGTGGTCCTCCTTCCCTTCTCTCTACACCACTACAAATCGTCCTGCCGTTCGCGCTTCTTCATCTCTCTGTGGAAGAGAGCGCAACGTCTATCACGATGTCTGCCTTGGGTGGCATATGGGGGCCAGTTGCCATGAAACTGGCCCGTAGCGCCGCCTACAAGGCAAGCAAGGTGATACGGGCGAAGTTCGCTAATGCGACTCGCCCCATCAACACCGCTCTCGAGCCTGTCTTTGTACGAAGTCACCCGCGCCAACCTATTCATCCCGCCGCTTTATTACGCCAGCAGAAGAGCCGACGATGGCACTCGACCTCCACATACCAGAATATCCATGCTGCCGTCCGACGCTTTATGAGCACCGGCCGATCCGAAGGTGCTCCGAGACTCGACCGATCCAAGTTTCTGAATACCCAGACCGGTCGCGCAGTGGCTCAGTTTACCGGTCACGCGCCCTTCGCTAGTACCCTGCGGCCCAACCTCACCGGAGGCGCTCTCCCACGCACAGCCGGTGGATACGGTGTCGGAATCGGCGGTGCCAGATACTTCTCCCATACGCCAGCTGCCCCGGCCCAGGTTATTCAGAATGTCTCCCAGGCCGTCAGGGCTTTCTGGATTTCCGGCCAAAAGGCGCAGTTCGATGGGTTTACATCAAGAGGAGAGAAGCAGTACCGTGCTGTGTCTGCCAAACAAGATGAGGTCACCCGCAAGATGGCGTCTTTCCCCCGCACGACCCCGGGCTCCTATGTCGACTTCCGTCTCAACCCAACCGTCACGGCTCTGAGCCCTCTCACAGCTGCCTTCCCCTTCCCTTCCGCTGGCTCCAAGATTGCCGCATTTGATAACACTACTCTCAACACCGATGGTTTCTTCGATGTCCTCTCGAGTGACTTTGCCCGTGCTGTCAAGGATCTTACCGCGACATTGGGAGATATTCAGAAGCTCTCTTCATTAGGTGATCTCCCCATACAACTAGAGAAAGGACACGTCCTTCGGATACGATTCCCGGGAGTTGATGCCGAAACCGTAGAGTCTCTCTGTGATGATCTCGGTTTAACCAGGGGCACTGTTGGGGAAGAACCAGGCTTCGCAGAAGAGACTGGCGTTCACCTGGCGTTGAAATTCCCCTTCGCCCCAGACGCCAGAGTCCTCAAGACACCATCTCTCTCTTCACCTGGTGGGTCGCTGAGATCCGAGGATAGTTTCCCGGCGAAAGAGGAGCTCTTCGAGGCGTTCGAAGATATGACCCAGAACCCTTGGCTGTCACTCTCATCTTCGGAGCTGGAAGGCTACGAGAGTATGTCGATACCGGTAAGTTCCGGACAACACGCTTCGGAAGACTTCGAGGGTTTGGAAGGTATCTATCGCTTCCTGGAAGAGTGCGATCGTGCCTACGACGGGTTCCGTTGACTATAAATTATGAATATCGTCGGTGTAAGAGTTGGCATACAGGAAGGGGACTGGGGATAGGGACGGTTGCGGACGGAGCACACTCGTTGTATTGTGACGGCAATCCTTTGATGCCACGAAGTTATGATTGGGACAAATCAGCATTTCCTATGTACAGGCGTAATCCTACAACGCCAAAGACCTTGAGTTGGACGAACATTTCCTATGTACATGAAAATATATACCTTCACAACTTTGCAAGTTGCCTTGCATTCATGTTGAGTCGGGACCAGGTGCTTAATGCTTGGACAATTATTCGATGATAGTGTGACTACCCATACATATAAAAGAGGATCCCTTATTTGTAAACTTCTTGAGGCTTTGAGATACTTCGCTACCTCCGTCAGGAATGATGAACCGGTGAGCAGACCCATTACCATAAACCCTACCGCAACCTACGGTATGCAACAACTGTCGCCGGTACGCCCGCGATCCGCGCCTCGCAATCAAAAGCCCCTAGATCAACTGCGCTATCGTCAATTGGACTATTCTTTTCAGGCACTTGTCGTTTCTTTGGACGACATTGGCGACGGTGACCAAACGATGTATGGAGGGGGTGATATGCCAAAAAGGGGATACCGACTACCCTGATATGATGGCTTCATGGGCATCTGAGCAGGAATGACATACAACAACAAAATCATGTATTCGTCAAACGATGCCCATTCTACGAACTATCTCATATCCACCGGATATCCTCGCTGATTCCCCTCTCCCCCACCGTGTTCGGCACTGGGTATCATATAGGGTCCACCAGCACCTTGTCCCCAACACTAACCGTAGGGAACTGGGCCGGTCTCGAGCCGGAATCCGGCGGGGGCACGTGGCACATGTGCGTGCCGAAAAACACCTTGCCGTCGAACCGCCTCGTCCTGGTCAGGCTGACGAAGGGCTCCTCGCTCTTGCCGGCCGTCTCCTGGTCGATGCACACCATGTGGCACCTCCTGCAGGACCCCAGCATCTCGAAGTCCTGCCGCCCGATCCGCAGGCGCGACCAGTGGTCCTCGGAGTAGGCGAAGGAGTCCGGCGCAGAGGACGACTTCGACGTGGTCGACGACGAGGCGGCGATCACGACGTTGGCGCGGAACACCTCCGCGGAGACCGGGCTGCCCCCGCGCCGGCCGATCTCGTCGTTCAGCGCCCCGAGGCTGGACTTGTTGATGGCGAGGATGGGGCTCTCGTTAGACAGGAGTATCTTCCGCCGTTCCGTTTCCGACGCCGAGTCTGGGGGCGTGACCACTCCCGCGGCCCCCGCCGGTAGCTCGGGACCGGACTTGCCGCCGAGGTTCTGGTGCTTCTGCAAGTGTGCTTTCGCGTGCCGCATGCTCTTACCTAGTCCGCCGGGCGGAAAGCGAGCTAGCGCACAGGGAACATCGAGGATGTCCGAGAAAAAATCGTTGATTTTGTTTGATGTATATATCTGCGCGGAGATCTCTTCCCCGCACACCCTAGACGCCATGTGCCTCGACGCTGTTAAGGGACTAAAAACGGTTGGGTCTGCGGAAAGCGGTACTGTAATCTCGCCCTCGACTCTTTTCGGTGAGATAGCCGTGTAAGAGACTCTCAGCAGCCCGCTAGAAAAATCGATCGATGGCCTGATGAGGACCATCCGCGGATATCGCTTCTGGCTCAGGGCCTGCCCGGTGCCTCGATGCACGAGACACCATTCTCTGTCCCACGCGAGCCCCTCGGGTCTTACTTCCCATGCGGCTGCTTTCGGAACCCGATAGCCACCGCAGCTTTTGATCGGGTATACAGTGATACTCTCCACGAAGAGGTCCGATATAGAATCCTGCCAGTCAGGCATAGCCGGAGCCAGAGGCTCTTTTAAGGATGGGGTCCGATAGAATTCATCGATGAATTTAATAAATTTGTCCACGTCTGACACCGTGCTCATCGCCCCGAGGCTCACCCGGATGACGCCTGTCGGCTTCCCCCCTATTATATCAGTCTCGTTACCGCACCGAAATCCGGCAGAAAAGTTCCGCTTCATTTCCCATGGCTGTAAATCTAAAGCAGAAGCGATTCCGCCCGGGTTACAGACCCCTCCGGTACGAATATGGAACTGCTTCAAAACAGCGAGCTTCTCAAATTCAGTTAGGCTTATCCAAGCTCCTAGAGGATTCCGGAGGTTGAATGCAACGATAGGACCGTTCTGTAACGCGCTTTCGCCCTCGGGCGTTGTTATGGAGTATATAATACAAACGTCTTCTCCATTATAATGGCGTAGAGCTGAAAGTCCACGATGTAATCTTTGCGCTAAAAAGGATGTATGGGATGCTATATCCTGCATGGAGCCGAACAAGTCGCGATGTACGTTCAATGCAGAGTCCAAGGCGACGATACTGTGGACAGGCAGAGTTCCGTCTTCCAAAGCTTCGTGCAGGGACTGTGTCTTCGAGGCGTGCCACTGCTCCTTCAAGCAAACTACCATATCCACGGTACCCCCGCCAAAATAACGCCGATGTTGAAAGACCGGAATAGCTTGGCGCCTAACGATTAGACCGCCTAGGTCCGGGAAGCCAAAGATCTTATAGAAGCTTAACACAGTAAAGTCCGGCGCATCGTCCGCATCACTTAAATCGAGTGGGCTGGTTGATACAGAAGATGCTGCATCAAGTAATGTGTAAGTCTGGTCATAACGCCGTAGCCTTCTAGCCCAGTTCAGGGGAAACCGCCAGCCATCCATGTTAGACTGTGCAGGATATGCGAAAAGTGTTGGCTGAGAATGGGCCGCAGTCCCTATAATAGAGTGATCGCCCTCGAGCCAGCCGTCGACCGCAGCGTCGTCCAGACATTGGCTGTTCCTAGCCTCCTGGCGTACACCTACGACGCTCGTATGACTAGCCTGGTGGTACAGATAGTTGAAACCTCCTGGGGCACATCGGAGAGCGTCGGCGACAAGCTTGATCCCTGCTGTTGCGTTCGCGACGAAGACCAGATCAAATTCCAAAGGATCCCCATTGAAGAATTGCAACGCCCGCAGTCGGATATCATCAATACGAGACGTCGAGGTCTGCGAGGACGCCGAGGCAGAATGCGGGTTCCCAAAGAGGTTAGAGGTCATGTCAGCGGCAAACTTGTCCATGAGAGACTTCGCATAAAGAGTCGTCCCGGCATGGTCGAGATATATGGCTTCTGTATCGCAGGTTAGACGCCGAAACAGACCATCGTCATCGAGAAACGTATTACCTTTCAGCATGGGATACTCATGGTCTCGTAATGCCTCAATGCGACTATTATAAGCCCAATTTTTGTCTTTTGTCATTTTCGCTTTTTTGTCCATTCAGATGAGTTGTAGACCACCTATCAACCCCCCGTATCCCGTAGTTGTTTAAATAATAGTGGGAATAGTGAGAATAGGGAAAACAAGTAGGGTTAATCCAATTTGTGATGCAGACACTCGCCCGAACGCAAATAACACTTGGTATCTCTGTACTGTATCCCGAGACGCCTTATCATGAATCAAACTGAAGTAGTGCTTGCCTTTTAGCTTGGGATAATAGCGTCGACATATGGATCCGACGGTGAATCGATTTGTAACGCCTGCTCTGCTCACGACCACATTAAAAGAAGACGTTGCATGGATGACAAGGAGCATAGAAATGTGTATGAGGTTATATTATGCTGCATGCACGATGTATACATAGCATATGCACGAACGCCGGGTCACTATGTAGAGTCCAAGTCAGGGTGGCGGAAACGGGACGTCCCTTCTGGTGGATGTCGATGCAGCCAGCTGTAGGACTCCGGAAGAGGGATCTGTTGCCCGGCCGGCAACCGACAGCGGAGATCGCCGAGACGATGCTTAAAGTGGACGGTGGGGCTGGTAACGATTCTCTGATAAGGGATGACCTGTGTACAGTGTGTATCACAGTACACAATCAAGCATTCCAGGTTAAAAGCGGTCCGGCACACGGAGTGAAGGTTTAGGTGGGCCCGCGTCAAGGACGCGAAATATCGCGTTCCCATTTACGCGGTATCGCGAGGTACCTGCCCCATCCATTCATTAGCGCTTAAATATCTCTCTTCCTAGGTACCTATTTCTGTGTGAGCCTTTACCTTCCGTACCGCCTGTTAATTGTAATTGCATTTTTGTACATTCGACTTTCCAGTTTCATTCTTCAATAGAGGAGACGAGAAGATGGCGCGGACTACACTTGGAAAGAGAACTAGAGGTTCAAGGGAGAATGGTAAGAGCGATGGATCCTCCCGCTGGCAATAGGGGCAACTACTGACATCAAGCTATTAGAGGTCGACCTGCCTGCGAAGAGAACGAGACGTCAGACACGCAGCTCCCTGCTCAACGATGAGAACGCAGACCCAAATATAACTGCCACCAGCGAGAAGCCGAGCCATGTAGCACCCACTACCGAACTCATCAAGAAGTCGCCATCTCGACCAACCCCTTCAAGTCATGGCGACTCCCAAGCTGTGACAGACACGAAACCAGGTAAGAACGCCCTATTCGCGAGGAATCTAAACAGAAGGACGACAACTAACAGTAGGTGCAGCCCAATGTCCTCCTCTCACGCCCAGCACGCCGCGGTTCAGGGATGCTCTTGCCAGAGTTCCCGTTACACCTCGGCACCGGGTTATGTCTCCTGCGAGGATCTCCAAGCGGCTCACCCCTCAGACGCCTCTGACGCCTACCGCACTCCAAACTGTATACCACCATGCGCGGCAACTCTTCTCCAGGAGCGCCAATTCGGGCCAATTGATCGGGCGGGATGACGAACGCCAGCGACTCAAGGACTTCCTACAGCGTTGCTCTAAGCCCAACCCGAGTGGTTGCATGTATGTCAGTGGACCTCCGGGAACCGGCAAGAGTGCCATGGTCAATGAGGTGTCCCAAGGGCTAGCCGATACATCGTCTTCAGTATCGATCAAGAAGGCCTACATCAATTGCATGAGCATCAAGTCATCTAAGGACTTGTACGGGACCCTCCTGGACCAGATTTGTGACGTGTCCGATTTCGATGATGATGCTGCTGCAACGCTGCAGAAGCTTATTCTTCCCCGGAAAACGACGACGGACGTATACTTGGTCATCCTGGATGAGATCGACCATATACTAAGCCTGGATCTGGAAAGCCTTTACCGACTGTTCGAGTGGTCTCTTCACAAGTCATCGCGGTTGGTGCTAATCGGCATCGCCAATGCTCTGGATCTAACGGATCGTTTCTTGCCGCGACTCAAATCTCGGAATCTGAGACCCGAATTACTTCCGTTTCTGCCGTACTCGGCGGCTCAGATCAAGGAAATAATCACCACCCGTCTAAAGAGCCTAGTACCGGATGGAAGTCCACTACCCTTCATCCACCCAGCGGCTATTGAACTATGCTCCCGAAAGGTGTCGAGTCAGACAGGCGATCTCCGCAGAGCATTCGAGATTTGTCGGAGAGCTCTGGATCTTGTGGAGATGGAAACCAAACAGAAGCACGAGGCCGAGGTCAAGGAGAAGATCCTCCTTGCTACCCCCTCGCGAAAGCCACTTGGGGAAAACGCCAATCTATCCTCGCCTTTGAAGGGATCGAGAGAAAAAAGCCTTCCTGCAATGCTGGCGGAATCTCTGAAGAGTTTAACTGCGGAGAATGCACCCCGAGTGACCATTGCGCATCTCAACAAGATCACGACTGCGGCTTTCAGCAACGGAACAAATCAGCGACTAAAGACACTGAACCTACAACAAAAGGCTGCACTGTGCTCTCTTATAGCACTTGAGAGGCGAAGCAGGGCATCCCAGGCGACATCAATTCTGGCTACTCCAACTAAATCACGCAGTGCTGCTCCAAGTGTCAAGGCGCTGTATGATACATACAGTCTCTTGTGCACTCGCGACTCGGTTCTGCATCCGCTATCCAGTTCAGAATTCCGCGAGGTCGTAGATAGCCTTGAGACATTATCTTTGATTTCAGCAGTGGATGGGAAGACGGGTTCCTTCGCTCTACTACAAACCCCAAGCAAGAGAGGGAAGCGAAGTATATTCGCCACGGGTGTTGGATTAGCAGATGAAAAGAAGGTGGCCAGCTGCGTTGGGGAAAAGGAATTAGAGCAGGCTATAGAAGGGCTTGGTGCGGATATTTTGAAGAGCATCCTAAGCGGCGAGGCGTTGGACTAGAAGGCACCTTCTGTTGGATCGTATTGCATAGCATGGCGTTTGTTAGAGTTTTTGTAGGAATGAACATGGGATGGGGATCTGAACGAATGGGTCGGGGAATCCTTCCCTTCTTGGCAGTGGACGGGCGATTCGGGAGGGATCGTATCCATAATTGTACATAAGTCATTGAGAGGGGCGTCGGTGCAATTGTCAATACACGAACCAATCAAAGATTGTCAAATGAGTCACTTGCAAAACTGTGATGCATATCTGCCTGACGGAAGAAAAGGGGATTTTGCAAGATACTCGACTCGATTTATACTGATTCTGTAACATACCTTTGCAGTATCTCTCCTCGTCGGTTCGGATCCAGGTTACTGTGAGGTCTGTGTCCTTGGCTAGGACTTGGCTACGTTAATAAGCTTTCTTGGACCCCGCTAAACAAGACTTCTTGGATCGAGTGATTACATAGAGGGCTTACTACAGGTTCCGAACCCAAACGACTCCCAAATCATTCCTAGTTCAGCGGATTTCTCATATAACAATTCTGCTTATCCATTAAAACCTCGTCGATTCCCGCACAACTGAACGATGTTATATCGGCCTGCATTGATTCGTAAGGACCACTGCTGGGTAGTTGACCACGCAGAAACCAGCGATACTAGCAATATCCAATGCTTATCACTCCGGACGTCGATCCAGAGCAGCCGAAGTGGATCTTCCTCGAGAACCCCAGGACAGGAAACCGAAACTGCACTGCCACAAGGGCGTGTCAACGCAATATGTATGCGTCCCACGTGTAAGCAGACAAGTTCGTAGTTACGCGTACGGTGTGAAGTCTCACACATAGAACTCCTGACTCCAAAAAGGCACGATGACTGTATTCGCAACCGAGCAAACCAAGGTTCCATACCGGTCCTCGTCGTGGGAGAATCCATATGGGATGGGACGATACTGTACAACCGTGCTAGTGCTCCCTCTATGTCATCGCGCCCGTGACGAAATTAACGGAGAAGCGAGGAGAAGAGGAGTAACGTTGGTCTTTCAGCTCGGGCCTGGGTTGCTGGTTCCACTCGGATCTAGACTCCTCCATCAAGCATGCTTATATGTGCATAGTCAGAGAGTTATATGCAGGATGACCGTCTTTCTTGCGTATCCCCGCCCACGCTTGCCCAGCTACCTGCTTCCGCTACTGCAGACGGTCTGACAGCGCAGCATGTAATAAGAGTCCTGGAGCCTGGAACCATCTCATCCGCTAACCGAGTTGCAGGATGCGCACCACACAGCTTGCGGCCATCCAGCCCACGATTACCAACGTGGAGACACGGGTCAACGTTATTGGTGTCTTATATCCGGATCCCGTAAGGGATAGAGTGCTAGCATGCTGGGTTCGGTCTAAAACCTGACGTTCAAGAACAGCTCAAAAGTACACACGTACATACTTGGGAATAGTATGTGATGTGACAACCCTGCACCAAACACGGCATGCCATTGGGGGAAAAGCCCAGTAACGGCTACCTCGTCTGATGGGGAGTACTGGCTTGTTTAGGTAGCCTGCATCACACTAGGGGTACTGCGTACATTTCGAACACCAACTGTAGGACAAATTCGTCCAGAAGAGGCATGTGTGCGGTGAAGGGGGTTGCCTGTTTGTACCGACACAATGACTCGGACCCATTCCCGATCACTATTATTATGTACTAATATTGACCAACCGCCAGCCAAACACCCCTATCAACCCCAAGTACCTAAACCCCAATCCCATCCCCCCCATCTTCTTCGGACCGTTGAGGAATCATTAAAATCTGTTGCCAGCCGAGACGTTTCTATCAGCCCCACGGCAGCATTCCGGAGGTTTAAAAGGGCAGGACGTCCTTGGCATCCGTTCCCCAAGCCTAAGCCCCAAGCCTTTCCCAGAGCTTACAACTTCCCCAGACACTCCTGTTCCCGAGTACCAAGACCCTTCACATCTTGGCACATGCAACTCTTGGCCAAGCATTTGATGATCCCAAGCAATTGTAAAGAACAATCCCTAAACCTTCTCGCTCCCTTATACTACGACGGCGCACGATAGCCAAGGGGTCTTCGAGCCGCCTATTGCACCTCCTGCCGCCGTCGCCGCCTCCGTACCCTCTCGCCATTCCCAACTAGCTGCCAAGTCCCCGAACCTCCTGTAGGCTGGCAGCGCGTGCATTCCGCCGCACCTTTCCCCCCCCCCTCCGATCGGGTGACCCTGCCGAAAGTGTCACGTCTAGTAGCCAATTTACATCCGAGTTATAAAGCCGCGATTAGAACGCAGCACCAGCCGCCGACGACGACGAGTATTGTGCCGTGTCATGTGAGGCACGCACGCCGTTGTCGAATTTGAGATTATTGAATAGATGGGTTCCGATCTTGACAAGATTGCCAGTTTGTCGCTTGCCGGCCCGCCGCCCAAGCCCTCGTTCTTCTCGCGCCTCGCATCCCCCCTTCGTTCCAAGACGCGTAACCTAGCCGATTTCCACATCCGTCTCAAAGAACCCCATCGCCAATACTCGGCTGGCGACCATGTGAAGGGCCATGTCGTGCTGTCTGTTATAAAACCAATCCGCATAACGCATTTGACCGTCGCGTTACATGGTTATGTGCGCGCGTTTAAAAATGCCGGCGCTGCAGCCCAGCTCGGCCCTGTAAATCCTGCCATCGCGTCTAGCGACGGAGGCCGCAGTTTTCGATATCATGGCAACGGACATGCTTCCCTATTTCAGGACGAACAAGTTTTGTGTGGGGATGGCAGACTAAAGCCTATGAGATATGAGTTCGAATTCGATCTTTTGTTTCCCCCAAAGGGACTCCCTAGTAGCATAGAGGTACGGCCATCATACTCCCAAAGATGCTTCATGCAGACGAGGCCTTTTACTAATGTCGCGGTCTAGTTCGAGCGAGGTACCATATCCTATATGGTCACTGCCACCCTCACACGTCCTACCTCGATGGCCCCAACCGTCAGTTGCGAGACTAAGGTGTCGCTAGTCGAGAAGTTGGACATTGGACTACTTGCTCCCCCACGAGAACAGAAAGTCACGATGCAGACGATGCGAAGACGGCCGAAAAGGAAGAAAACGGGAACATCAACGAAATCGGCTCCGATTGCCAGGGCCCATTCAGTGTCAACGGAGCCTCCAGAGCCCGTGCCAGATAGGGACCACATAAGGATAAGGACGAACGAGAGTTCGAATTGGGGTCATGCCGGTCCAGACAAAGCGACGACACCTGAACCCGGCACGGCGCCCACATCTCGCAGTCCGATAAATAGTGATATACAAAGCGAATTTAGCGGGGAAAGCGCCATCAGCAACAACAGCGGGTCGAATAGCGGGAGAGGTGCGGAGGGGAGTGGCGAATCCGTTGCTGGAAGCAGAAAATCTGGGACAGACGGGCGTGAGATTACCGCTACAGTTGAGCTGCTGAAGGGAGGTTGTCTACCGGGAGATACGATAACCGTGAAGATTAGAGTCGAGCACAACCGACGGATGAAGAGCATGCACGGGATTATAGTCACCTTTTATCGGCAAGGCCGGGTCGACTATGCACCGCCGGCGCACCTCTTCTCAAACTTATCCAGAGAGGATGCCGCAAAGCGAGAGCGGGAAGAGTACTATCCTAGGTCAAGGACGGGCCTGGGAGGATTATCTTTATCGTCCGCCGGTTCTTGTAGTGTCTTCCGAAAGGACCTTTCTCAGACCGTTGCTCCTCTCATTATCGATCCGGCAACGTTAACAGCGAACATCACCACATCAGTCAGAGTGCCGGAAGATGTATTTCCAAGCATCAAAGGGGTACCTGGCGGGCTGATCACATTCAAGTATCATGTGGAGGTAGTCGTTGACCTGGGCGGAAAGCTGGCCGGCCAATCCTGCGGGGCATCGCCACACCCAACGCGCATGGCTTCGATGACTCTACACGGAGCCAATAGCACTTCACCTGTCAGCCCTTACGAAGCAAAAAACGTTGGAAATTGGAATCCGACTATAGTAGATACAGATCACCTGCGGCGAGAGAAGGGCGTTATATCTGTGACGTTTGAGGCCATCGTAGGGACTACTGACAGTAGTCGGTCGCGGGGGAAGCAAGTGGCGAGGCCAGTTCTCATGTTGCAGCCTACGTCGCCACAAAACACGCCCGGTGGGCGAGATGAGCTGGACTATACTCGGCAGAACGAATACAACGACCAGGGCGGGTGGAGCGGACACCCTGGGGCGGCACAATACCATGAGTCACCACAGTCTTATTACCCTCCGGTCCTGTCCCCTCAGACATCGTACTACGATTTCCAGGGCCACGAACCCAGCGCTCCGATCTACATTCCACCGCCCGAAATCCGTGATCAGACGGGGCTGTCGGAAAAGGAGCGCGTGCGCCAAGCCGAACAGCGGCTGTTGCCAAGCCAGCCAATGCAGCAGCCTCCCGAACCCGAGGCGGGCCCCTCGCAGCCGTCTGCGCCAAGCCAGGAGTTCCATGCGCCACGGCTCGAGGCGCCGCACGGCAGCATCCCGGCGGCCGCCCTTGCAGGACGATCGCCCAATGACGTCGGCGAGGGTCCCTCCGCACCGACGCTTGCGGACTTGTCGTCGCCGGTTGACCCCTCGAGCCATACGGACGACAAGCAGGATCTGGAACGGCGCCGGCTTATGGAGGAGGCCAGCGCGCCGCCCGAAGTCCCCGAGGACTACGACGACGGCAGCGCCTCGGCGAGTCCCTCGGCGCCACCGCCCTTCAGTGTCGCGGGGCCCTCTGCGCCGCCTACCGTGGACGACGTCCATGAACCCTCGGCCCCCCTTCTCGATGAGCACGATCACGACGGGGCCTACGGGCCGCGGGATCCGCTGCATTCTATTGGCGGGCCCTCGTCCCCCCCGGCGCCTCCCGCGGGCCATACCCACGAACCGCTGCCGAGATATGAGCGATGACATTATACGTTTCATTTTAGTTCCACGATAATATGGCGCGGAGCAGAGAGGGTCCTCCAGCTGTATTTGTATGTGTATATAGTTTTTTATAGCTATTTCAGATAGGTAGCGCTACGCATTGGGACTGGAGTACGGTAGGGTAGGGCGGCCAGGCTAATCGCCCTTTTGAATTAAGAAAATATCCGAGCACTATGCTTTATAAAGTATACGGTTGCTATGACCGTCGCCTAAGCGAATCGATTGTGTTCTTGGTCATCATACCAAGCTTCCGCCGGGAGTTTGTAGATGTGGATTTTAAGATGAGGTATCATGTATGCTCCCCCGTTGTTTTGGAAGCCCGCAGGAGGCGTGAACGTAGGTAATTACATAGGTATTGCTATCTTCGGTTTTCCGGGCCAGCCCCGGGGGGGGGGGGGGGGGGGGGGGGGGGGGGGGGGGGGGGGGGGGGGGGGGGGGGGGGGGGGGGGGGGGGGGGGG
>QJNZ01000098.1:144778-162210 GCA_004155055.1 Monosporascus sp. CRB-8-3
CCCCCCCCCCCCCCCCCCCCCCCCAACGGGAGTACTCAACTATGGAGTGCTAATTCAACATCAATGATCTATCTGACGGGCATCCGGGTACATATTTTCCTTGGCCAATATTACTCGGGACAGCAGCACAGAGGCAATCCAAACAGCGGTTACCTTGGCCCACGCATATACCTACGCCGCAGCAGCATTACCTACCTACCTACCTACCTAAGTAGGTAGACAGGGCACCTGGACAAGATCTCGCGAGCAGACATGGAATACCGAGGTGAAGAGCCATCCTGAGGGGGAGGTATACCGTAGGTACTACTCCCGATTTTGATCTACCTACCTCCCTCGCCTCCTCCTGCCGCCCGGGCATTCGGTCTCCATCGTCCTCCTACCCACCCCTGCCATCAACCTGCTATCCGTTGTTATCCTTGCACGAGGAACCGGGGGGGGGGGATGCACCGTGCGGTGCGGTGCCGTCTGATAACGGTAGGTAGGGAGGTCAAGAGGATCTCTGCCTTGTACGCTTGCACGCGCACGACAGGCGATACACGAGGGGTGCTTTGACCCCGCCCCCTCGAGAACTCCGCTTGCCTTTGCCCTTGCTGAGGATCGGGGATCTATGCAGATCGGGATCGGAATCGGAGTCGGGGGGACAGGCATGTACGTTACGCGCATACCATGCCTGAGCCAGCTCAGGCCGTCTCGGCCGGTGTCTGTCCGGAATCGGAACCGAAGAAGAACCCGGGGGGGATAAGAAAAAAGAAACAAAGAACGTATCGTCAGCCGAAGGCAACACAGAGATCATCTGTCCGGGTTGTACATAGAGCAGAGCAGATACCGTGGGTACGCGGTCGTGCCCGTCCGTCACTTCCCGTCGGCTCGGCTCGCCCCCGTCCCCGTCCCCCTCCCCGGGGTCTTGTGGTCCCTGGTCGGTCGGCCGGTCTGTGGGAGCCCCGGGAAAATCAGAACAGCCGCAGTTAGGTAGGTAGTCGTCTGTGCCCTGAGAGGCGAACATAGCCACCCACGTAGGTAGTGGCCGACGAGAAGATACCACGAGCAGGAGGCGAGGTGCGGCGAATCCGTACATCGCTCACGAGTGAATCAAGGAAAAGGCGTCACGCATCTCATGTCTATCATTGTCACAGAAACATTCTGGAGATTGATGCACGTTGCATATGGGACTTGACGGGACGTATAGAGAGCTACGAATCGCTACCAGGTTTCTTGATGAGATCTCAAGTAGGATTCATCTATCAAATCCGTAACAAACAAACAACACAGCTTGATATAGCCACAGCCATGTCGATTTATGTACACCTAAAACGTAAAGGAGCGCTCAGTAAAGATATCCAGGAGTCGTCTGTAACCCCATAATCTTCGCCCTCCCCGTTCGTGATTAATCAACGCTTTCCTCCAGGTTGTCCCTCTGATCGCCCATGAAGAAAGACGGGGCCACGTTCCGTTTTATAAGCACACGCTGGAACCCGCTTCCCCCATCTAATCCGCCTAGGGCACCCTATTATCTAGAAGTCGACGTCGCCCCTGAAGATCTCGGGGTCCACGCCGGCGACGACTTTGTCGGCGAGGTCGCGACGCCCCATCTGTGTGAAGATGCGGCGCAGGGTGTCGTAGAGGTTTGTGCTCTGGTTCTGGGTGGTCATGGCGTCGAGCTGGGCGTCGGTGACGTCGCGGCCGGCGCCGCCGAGGAGCTGGCGGGCGCGCTCGCGGCCCTCGCGCTCGACCGCCTTGTGCATGCCGAGGGCCGCCAGCAGGTGGCCGGCGGCCTCCTCGTGGCAGCCCATGTTGATGCACGAGACGCCGAGGTTGTAGCGCGCGCGCACGAAGTTGGGCCGCAGCGTCAGCGCCTTCTCGTACGCCGCGATGGCGTCCTCGCTCTTGCCGCTGTTGGCCAGCGTCGCGCCCAGCCGGTTCCACAGGAGGTGCACCTGCGAGCGCCGGTTGGACGCGCCCAGCTCCGACGACGCCAGCGCTGCAGAGAAGCAGTCGACGGCCTTCTCGTACTCCTCGGCCCCGTAGAACAGCACGCCTAGCCCCACCTGCACGTCTGGGTCCATGTGCTCGCCGTCGGGACTCAGCCGCGCCGCGTTGATGAAATGCTGCGTCACCTTGTCGTGAAGCTCGTGCCGCTCGGTGAAGCCCAGCTCGGTCGGAAGAGAAACGTCGGCAGGGTTGATGATAGACGGGTATCTGATCGATAACCAGCGCTCGAGAGTCCGGTATGCAGTGCTATCGTACCCTTCGTTCGTGTACGACACCGCCAGCGTCATCAACGCATCGGCGTTATTGGGATCCAACTTCCTAGCCTGTTCAAGGGCCCGAATAGCTGCCGTCTCTTTCTCGTTCTGCGCCTGTGCTGTTCCGAGTTGCACCCAGGCTTCGACGTGCGAAGGATCCTTCTGCACCGCCGCTTCGAACGCCAAAGCAGCCAGAGAGAGGTTGCCACCTTCCTCTACAATACGCATACCCTCCTCAAACGGGTTTGGCGTGTCTTTGAACAAGTTGTCTTCCTCGAAAAGATAGTCATCGATCTGGGGGTCCCCTAGGAGTCTGCTGTTGGAGCCGAGGCCGTCCCAATTCAGGCCATTCGCCCACTCGGGATTGCCGAGCTGTTCCATCCACTCCTCCTCATCCAGAGCCTCCTTCGCAGCAGCTTTTTCGGCTTGAATACCCCTCCATATAGACTCAAAATCTCCGAACTCGTTCGTCTCCGACTCCAAGATCTTCTCGTCCAACTTGTTAAGTTCCGGCTCCAGTGCCTGGGCCTCGTCCTGCTCACCCGCTTGCTTGTCTTGTAATTCCAGTTGCTTGAACTGCTCTTCCCACTGTTGGTCATCAAGCTCCACTAGCTTCCCCTTTCCCTTTCCCTGGTCCATTGCCCCTAACGGCTGTTGGTGTGGTTGTTGTTGCGCTGGGTGGTACATGGGACTGTTGTACATGCCGCCCATTCCATAGCCCATTCCCATATTACCCATGCGACTCATCCCCGTCATCGGGTGCTGGTACGCCATGGCCGACGGCATAGGACTTGACCGCGACGAGTTCGCTTGGCTGTTCATCTGTTGGAACTTGGCGTAGTCGTCCGGACCGAACTGCGTACCCGGAGGTACCTTGAACGCCGCCTCCATAGCGGCTTGCGGTGGAGGTTGGAATTCGCTCGCCCAAGAAGGGGATGTCGTGTTGGACCGTAGGTGAATGCCTTGAGAAGGAGGGTCCAGCCGGATCTGGTTCATGTTCTCGAGGGGCATATTCGGTAACTGGCCATTCTGTTGCATGAACCCGTTCATCATCTACTCAGCTCAGTTAGTAACGTTGGGGGGGGGAACGAATGGGAGTGAATAGTGTGTACCTCATCTTGCGGGCCATGCTGTGCGGCACTTCGGAAGCCGCCCAGGGCACCCCGGGGACCGCCATTCACCAACCGGTCTCGCTGCAGACTACGGTCATCTTGGGTGTGCTTCGCAAACTGGCTGAGCGGATTACCCGCCGTCGAGCACTCTGCGCCACCCATGAAAGACATGACGGCGATGTCAAATGCGTCTGTCTGTGAAGGTAGAGAGGGTGGTTGAGCGGGCGGTGTCAGGAACTGGTGGCAACGGCTCCGATTGCGAAGCGCCCCAGAAAGTACGAGGCTGTGGCTCAGTTAGAGAGAGGTAAATGATGGACAGAGAAGGAATTTAACTCAAAGGGAGTCCCAACTGCTAAGTTAACGGCTGTGCGTTGAGCATAAACAACCCAACTGCATATGATGTGATGTTATGTTTACATGTCGTGTTATGTTTGGGTAAGAATTGGGGATCAGCTGTGAACCAGGAAAGTTGCACCTTACAAAGCCGATCCCCCAGTGGGTTTGGGGTCACCGGTAAATTACCCACCCCGCGCCCCACCAATACAAGACGTATCCGAGGCACGGAGGTGATGGGAAGCAAACACCGGCGCTCCCCAGTCATCTGCACACGTAGATACGTACATAACATACCTTTCCGACTACATAAATTACCACCCTGTGTTCTTCGTACTAACGTTAGGGTCCGTCAATGGTTCTGGTATTGTGGAATGGAGAGGGCCCCAACTAAATCATCCCATGGCACATGCAAGCGCCGGGCCTGATTCCATGGCTGCTGGTGGTTCTACACTTGCATCTACGTTCCTATATGTACATGGACACTTCGCCTGCATTCCTCTTCTGTGAGGTCTCATGCTAGGTATACAGCTCCCATGATTTGACCCGTCCACACGAGTGCCGCCGGGTCGCCTTAAGCCTCGCGATGGAAATACATGTCCAAGCTCCCGGGAGGACCGAGTCCGCTCCCGATACTCGGGGCCTAGGAGCCACATTATGCCCTATTGTGTTCGGTAGTCTGGTCTTGCCGCTGCTACTACTGCCGTCTGCCTTGCGAGGACTCCCGTGGCTTCGAGTAGTCGCAACGTAGCGTACGGTTTCCTATCTCGGTCTGCGAGAGCTTCTCGTACGCCTTCACCGCGCTTTCGACATCCTTGAAATCAGCGTGCGCAAAGCCACGCGGCCAGCCCGTGTTGCGGTCAATCGCAACTCGAACATCAACAACATTCTCTAGTTCTCTGAAAATGGAGTTGAGTTCCGCATCCGACGTCTCGTACGGGATGTTACCGATGTACAGCGATGTGGTGGGCTCCTCCACACTTGTGGGTTTCGGTGGGCGGGACGCAGCTTTGGCGATGGCCACATTGATGCGGCGGCCGTGCCAGAACGACTTGTCGGCACCAGCGACAGCTTTATTGGCAGATTGCTCGTCCTTGAAATGGATGAAACCGAATCTTTGCACTATTGTTAGCAAGGCAGACAGATAGAAAGACAGATTCGAGATATTCAAGCAGCAGAGACTTCAATATCACAATGTTTAACATACCCTCTGCTCAGGCCACGACCGTCCCGCCCAATGTTGATAGACTCGATCTCTCCGTACTGGCTAAAGGCCTCGCGCAAGTGCACATCGGTAGCGTCGAAAGTTATGTTGCTGACGAAGACAGAGCGCTTCGGCTGCTCTGCATCGCGCGAGGTCGAACTCGAAGACTGCTCGGACTCGGCAGCGGACCCCATAGCACTCTCCACCGTAGCGTTCTCCTGTTCTTCTTGAGCGGCTCGTGCGGTTTGGGAGAAATACCGAGACAGAGGCAGAGCTGCAGCGGATCGCACGTTGGCCTTGCTAACTTGCATGGCAAGGGAGGCAACCTGCTGCCTCGGCATAGCCACAACCTTGGAGGAGGAGCATGCTGCTCTGAGAGCCGCACGACGAACGGAATGCCTACAAATGTCAACTGATTGTGGCCTAGAAAGCAAAGCGGAATTGCAGCCATGGAAACTTACATTTTGATAAGAGGGATTAACGAGGTACAGATAGAACGTATGCGACACGGATTAGAGACGACGGCAACAGAATCCCTATTGCTTTGGTAGGCGATTAAGACAATGGTTGCAGGTGCGGATGGATGGCACCGAGAAAATGGTTGAGAATTTTTTGGCCGATAGTTGCGCACACGATAAGAACCCGCTCGACTGCGCTAATCCGGAAGAGGAACATCCTTATTCAGCAGCTTGCACGACGACGTACAGTACTTTCCATAAATCTCCCTTGGATATTGCAAGCGGCTTGAGACAGAATATATTAAGGCAGATCCGTTAACATTATCGATTCCATAGAATTATTGTCCACACCGAATGCCCCTCACCGTTCTCAACCGTATATATACATATGTATATTCCTTATCACCGTTCTGGGCCTCGTGACCGACTGTACTGCCATGTAGTAAGGGAGTTAGGGGTCGGAAATGGTATTCTAGATGTCCATATGAACCATGATTTTCCTGTTGATTTATTTGCAAGAGGCCATGGGCTACCCGGTACCCAAAGAGATTCTACACACTATTTTTACGGCCCACTCTCTTGTCATCCCTTCCTTATACCCAATGCCCACGATCCGTACACAGTCGTACTTTCATCGATGACGGTGAGCCACCTTGCTCGTCCCGACCGAGTCAACGTCCGTCAAATAAAAATATAAGCCGGGTATATGGAGACGCCGCAGAAACCACCAACCATGCCCACAAGAAAGGACCAGAAAAAATAAGTAAAACCAAAATCGTAGAACATTTCGAAGGGCTCGAATTGTCAACTGTCATCAACCTGACTCCACCTCAAGTAGATATCTCCTTCGTGAATGCAGTCGTCTAAGGGGGGGGGGGGGGGGGCGGGCGCGGGGCGGGGGGGGGGGGGTCTAAGGCCCGCCCCCCCCCCCAGATTCTCATTCCTCATTCTCGATCTCGTTTATATCAGGCATAAGAAGCAACCCTGCTCTGCTCTAAACAGCCGCACTATATATTGAGTTAACCGGCTGGTCCAGTACCGTTTGTTCCAGAAGTTCCCTGCCTGCCATGAAAAAAACTTCCAATATTTTCGCAGAACGCCGGTAAAGTATATGGCAATCTTGACCCGAAAGACATCAGCTCAACCAGGTCCTGCTTTGGGCTTGAACTTCTGTGCCGCCAAACTGTTCAATGATACCACAGAACATTATCGCTTTCTTGAACAGCTATGCACACTAGATTAGATGCGGTGCCTCAAGCGTCCATCCGCTCGCCCGTCAGGTCGAGGCCAGCATCGTCAATCCGGATTGCAAGGTCATATTAAGCGAAAGGGGTATCAGGTATGTTTTGAACGGACGGCTGTGCAGTAGCTTCCGCACTAATGCGACAACAGCAAGTACAAATGAAATTACTCAAGGTTTCGTTCGGATCTTTAGGAGGTTTGTGCGTCCGATAAGTCGTCGCTCACGTGTTGTTGGCATCAAAGACGGTGGCTCCAGGCTTAAATGACAAGCGATGTGTTCCCGGAAAGTTGAAAGTGTCTTTGGTCAATCTTTGGGAATATTGCTGTCACGGAGGAAAAGACGAGATAGTTGAGCGGCCGTCAGCCAGAAACAGTATGTCTTGCTAAGGGATATCCTTAGAATCGGTCTTGGCGGAATCCGTTTGGTCGCTCGTCGTACTGTACCCCTGTCATCGAATCGGGCGCATTTGGGAGGTTTCCGCTCAAAGAACGTAGAGGTGGCAGCTCGGGCCGCTGAGGTTGCGGTCTGCCGTATGGATCTTGCGCATACCTGTCCGCCCCGACCTGAGACGGTGCTGCATGGTTTGCCGAGCTTTGTGCTGGCGGCATTGCCATATTATTGCGTAACTGCTCATTTTCCGCGCGCGCCCTCTCCAATTCGCGTCGCAGGATATGAGCCTCTTGTTGAGAATTCTGACAGGCACTCGAAAGCTGCTTAATAGCATCTTGCTGTCGTTGATGTTCCGCGATGGCTAGCAATCGGGATTAGTACATATACCGCTAACGCAAATCAAAGTCCGGCATTACCTTTAGTTAAGATCTCCCATTTGGAAGCCTTAGACCCGCGCTCCTGGGGCATGAGGTCACGAAGCTGTTCAAACAATTCTTTCATCTCAGTCCTCCTCCTTCGCTCTGCCAGTTTGTGGCTTACGCGAAGCTCGGGTGTTCTGCTATACGGTTGGGCGCCACCTGGCGGGCTGGACTCCTCGCTATGAAAATCCTGCTTATGCTGGAGGGTATGATGATGAACATGAGATGGATATTCGCCCGAGACGTTCGACAGACGCTGATAATCCGTCGCGAGACTCTCGTCAAGGCGGCGCTGTCCAGGAGGCAACCGCGACTCCGTAGTAAATTGGCTACTAGCGATCGATTCTGTTATGCTACTCCGCCTTGAATCGTAAAAGCTATGATTGGCCGTTGCCGATGGTACCCTCTGTATTTCTTCTTCGGGGAAAGCCCACGCCTGACCTTTAGTAGGCTCTGCAGCCCTAGCGATATTGCTCGTAGCAGGTCCAGTGATGGCAGGTGCCGTCCTAACCACCTTGCCGTGCCCTTCCGGAGTTCGTTCTACGTTTGGCTGGTAGCCATTGGATATCCTATGCGTTGCGAGTTGCTCGATCCCCGCACGTGGATTCCGTTGTTGGGCTAAACTACCCTGTATTGATGTCGTTGACTGATTCTGACTGGCATACGGCGAGCTCGTAAGCCTCAGCTCGCCAAAGTTCTGGTTCATCCTACTGTCAACGCTTTCCCGACGTGATTCCCTTCCAATGCTGGCGGCACCCGATATAGACTCTAATGAGAGAGGACGATCGAAGCGGCCATCTCCGGGCGATGCCGGCGAGACCATGGACGCGACGCTCATGTTGCTGACAGGAGATACCATGGGCTGAGGGACGAGGTTTGTTGTCGTCGTCGGAGAAGGCGTCTTGTCATGCGCTGAGGGATAGACATTGATCCCTATACCAGACGCGGTCGAAGTGTCTAGAGCGCGAAATCAGTAAGTACAAGGAAATAGTCTACATAAGTAGGTATAGAGCCCAACGAGACCTACGTTTGCTTGACGCATCGGTGCTCGAATAGTAGGCTGAGTCCCGACGGTCTTCCGGCGCATTTAGTACTGTAGCCAACCCCGCGGGAAGCTTCTGGGAGATAGGGGTTTGATTCTCAGTGGCCATCTCGAATAGATGGGCGTCCCGGCACACTATCTCGACCAAGCAGGAAACCGTTCGACGGGGCTGGCAACGTGCAAATATCCAAAGAGAAAGGTCATAGAATCGAGGGAAGCAGAGCGGGAGTGTGGCCGGTGCTGTCAGACGTGTAGATGGACTTGAATAAGACGGTGACAACAAAGTTCAGATGGCGCAAAGTCCGATTTCTTTAGCGCTTAGCATCCAATTGTACCTAAACGCAACAGGCCACGCACAGTCTCGAGTTTCTGTTCATGTAGATGAAGATGCTGGGAATGTTATCTGTGTCGACAACAACTAGCAGTAGTGTCTAAGCAAGAAAAAAAAAAGGGTGTATTGCCAACGACAGTGCATGTATGGTGCCGACAGGATATGAAAATAGCGGATTTCGAACTGGACAGGAAAATAGCAGAAACGTGGGAAAGACTGCACGAACTGCAGTCGTCCTATGGAGGCCGATTGCCACTTGAAAGGGACTCAAATTTCTCTATGGTAGTAGCGAAGGCTTATTTTTGCTTGGGGAGGGACCGGAAGGGAGGCAAGGTGAACGAGTGGACGAGGGCACCTCGTGGAAGGCTAGATTCGAAAGTGAGTGATCCCCGGATTGGTTCACTGGGGGTTCCTATGTAGGCAGAGGCTAGAGGCTACTTCCAAGGTTGTATGTACAGTAGGGGCCACAAGGGAAACGGCAGGTGGAAAAGCAGGTGCATTAGTTACAGGTACATGCATACTTAGCAGGTAAGTAGATATGTACCTACCCTGGGCCCTACGACCAGATCTGACGCTAGCACGAGGTTCAATTGAGTTTGAAATGTACGAACCTCTACCTCCTCTATGCAAGGATGTGTGTATTTGCAGAGATACATCCCAGCCTACATAAGGGCATCCGGTAGTGGTTCCGTAACAGATGCCCTGCAGCCACACGTCTGGTATTCTCTGGAGGCATATCGAGCGATGCACCGGTTGTATACAGGAAATCGTCACATGGGTTTAGCAACTGCCTACGTACCCAGGAGGTCTCTTGCAACATAAGGCAAAAAAAGTGGGACGAAAGGGGAACCAATGCTTGTGTGTAGCGGCTACAGCCAAGCCCTGGAATCGCACCTTCGCAAGCCGCAAGCCGCACTCGATGCAGTTGATCTGATCGGGGGTGGATTTCCAGGAAGCACATGCTGTGCCGCGTGGGTCGCGCATGTACTAAGCACCTTGACGCCAGGTCAGCAATACATCCACACGGCTTCGTCCCTGCCCATGTGGCTCTTAAGGCGGGGTTTTCCGGGTGTTAAAGGCATCATCCATCGTGGCCATGTAGGAGTACATCACACGCGATGCAGGCCTCAAGCTGGGGAGTCTGATGGGTGGGTCAGAACAAGGCTGGTTTATTGATGAATCTCTTGGCGTGAAAGAAACGACCTGGGGTCGAGGAGCTCCAAAGAGAATAAAACGTTGAATAATACTTAGGTACTTCCTACATGTATTCCATTTACGTCCCAACCCTTGCGAGCCGGATGCGATCCAAATACAAACCATGCATTGTGATGGTGCTCAGCAAAGCCAGCAAGAGACTTCTTACGGTTGCAAGACACACAGGAAACTACTGCGGCCCGCGTTCGCACGGCGACCTCAATGGATCGCCGAGGTACTCACTTGCTGCCCGAGGCTTCTGCCATAGGTCTTGTGCATTTCATGACTCGGTATAGTCCAGAATTTTCAAATTCGATAGCCGTGCTGTGAACCGCCCGAGAGTTGTACAAGGGTGTGGACCAGTCTATACATATAATCCATTATTCCCCTCAACAAGCCGGAAGGGACTATACATACCTACGTACATAATGTGTGTATGCCCACGGGCAAACCAAGCGAGAACCTTTCTTTGGCCCGTTTCCTCCCGTCCCGTCCAAACCACTGGCCCATGACTTTAAAGCGGCTTACGCTGGGGAGGGAGGGTTATGATTTCTGTACGTATGCATCTATACAAGACTTGATCTCCGGCTACACAACTCCATGCTCCCATCAGTACGCAAGTCCACCAGGGCACATTAAAGGACGTCTGGAGCATTTATTGTCGCTCCCCTCCCTTTCTTATTACAGTTGACTTGAAAATGCAGTGATAAACTTCGGCAACCCTGCTCTAAAAAATGTGGCTTTATCAAAATTGGCACTAATATCGTCCCTTCGTCGTGACCATTTGCATTTACATTGCGCACTTAGTAGGCACGGATTTTCTCGTGAGTGCTATCAACTCCTGTCTGACTGGTGGTGCATATTGGTGACGTTGCTTGACCTGAAGTGTGGTTCCGATTTTGAATTCATCCGAACAATCTACAGTATGTAGCGTCGCAGCCTTAGCCAGCTAAGGAATCTCAACGTTACCATCACCCTATAATTCCCAAGGCTTATTACTTCCATACGAAGGATTTCTTTATGTCGGCTCATGGCAACATTGTAGCAAGTCGCCTTTCCTGTCGAGTTGAGCAGGCTTTCGGTAGATCTCTTCTTATACTCGAAACCACAACATACGTAGAAATCCAATGCAGATTTTCACTATTGCTTCAACGGCCCTCCTACTGGTCCCAACACGGGTCCCCAAAGTACCTATATTGAGGTCCCATGTAGCCTGACGGTAAGTCACCGTCCGGGTAGGTTGATATGGCTGGGCACAATATTTTACATCGGTGGCCTTTGCGAATAAGGCTGCGGGTGATTCTCTTAAGAGACCCAGCCCCGTTATCAAGGCCCCGATACATCGAATCTCAAAGAACTACGCCCTCATTTCACGACAGCTGTAGGACGCTGGTATCATGTCACACAACAGTCACAGACGGACGGGTCTATCTGTGAAGACACAAGAAGTGACTTCCGCCCATTATTCCTTGCCAGGGCCAGACTTCTCCGAGTCTGAGCCAGACCACGTGGATCCGTGGCTCTGATGCTGCGGCTTTGCGTGAGTATTTGAATGCAGCAGCAGTATGCCCAAGTCGTTACTTATAAGCGCCTCTCAAGCGAGGTAGCGATGCGTAAATCAAACCATGCGGTAAATCGAATACCTGGACATCGAGCCGCCCTTCCTCTCCGGCCCTACTCGACTGAAACTTCGCGCGAGATTTGCGTGGCCATGTACAAGGTAGCAAAAAGCGTAAGCAGGATGGCAGCAGTGCTGCCTCTTACTTTTGGAGGGTAAGTCAAACTGCCCAGTTAGGTATTCGCGCTTATTTGTACGATACATATGTGCAATTACTGAATGTACTCAAAGACGGTTACGCCGATATTAGCATGGTATTGCTTCTAGCGCGCCCCATGGGTACTTGCCAGGGTAATTTTATCTAGGCCTCTTACTACGTAGTGAATACCTACTAATGCTGACGGTCGCCGCTAATCGAGGTCAGCGTCTTATCTAATAAAGGTAAGGTTGGTATATTGCCCTGTCATCCTCCATTCTCATACGCGCCTATCCCCTCTCCGGATCGTTTTCAAGGCGGGTGGGAAAGACATGGTTCGTAAGCCTAATACTAGGTAAGGTAATAACGGCCCAAGTCCCGCGTTCTTGACACTGCAAGGTCAGCCTGCGTACACTGGCATTGGCTACACGGCTCGCCACCCGTGGCCCACACCTGATCCCAAGATAAGGCAGATTTTCTAAAAAGAGAGGGAGCCAGGTCGTGGACAAAATAATAGTCACACTTTACTCTTACTCCCTTAAACCTCTGGGAAATATTATCAATGGATAAGACATTTTACATCTGCCGGCTTCAGAATATAAATTACTTAATAAGCTAACAAACACGCAAATTAACAATATTAATGGCTCTTTTTTTTATAAAAAAGAAATAAAAGAAAAGCGTTTTGGTTGAATTCCTTACGATTTTTACAAATAGTTACATCGGAATAAGTTGCCCTGAAGAAGTGTGGGGGTGCGTCAATTATTTTGTCCGCGACCTGGGAGCGTAGAAGTCGCAGCAGTATATTTAGTTAGCTACCTCCACCAAACCCTCTGGACCAGCCAAGTAGAAATCACATACAAATTTGTATGGTCCTGGGACATTGATCGTTCTGCCGATACTTACCGCTATCGCAGGTTGCCAATTTTCGAAGATTGTCGATCTTGAATGAAATCTCGAGGTTGCATACCATATAATTCCTATATGCATCTACATCCCTAACCTCGCATGACACATGTAGTGGCCCAGTGGAGGTAACTGACTAGAAATACCCCTATGACTTGTAATTGTCGGACGCACTGACTTACATGGGACATCAGACTAGGGGCCTCACGCACAGACCTGACAAGACTCTAGCAGTTCCAGATGGACGTCTACGTTACAACCCATCAGCCTCAATCATGGGACCCGTGAACAACTGAGCAACCTATCATTGCTATCAGGATACCTTACCGAGCATAATTGTAATCACCATTTCACTAAGCAAGAGAAAAGTTATAGAATACTGTACATACCTAGATGATACCGAACGAAACGTGATGGTTCCAGCAACCCACATGCAGTACCTACGTGTAGCTTGTACCGTAGCAAGGAGGTGCGTAAGTTGTGCATGGGTGTGGATGAGATTCCGAACCATCGAGGCACTAGTGTCTTCTCCGCTTTTGATATCTGCCAGCCACACAACTGAGGTTTTTTCACGGGGTAAATTCAGTCTCACATCTACCGAGTAGGTACATATACTTTACACATCACCGCACGTGGTTTGTGGGTTTCTGACACGAGACTTTAGGCCTGCATATTAAGTAAGCGCGCCGATTATATGTTAGCAAAGTTGGGAAACTCGACCCTACTGCAACGAGAAGCTAGGCATTTCATGGATACCTGCGCATAGCTAACGTTATACTCCGTCCCAGCCTCTCCATCACCACCGAATTGAGCAGAAGAGCCCTATTGCTTAAGACACTTGACGGCAGGCTGTCTGGGGCTGTCCAGATAGATTCTACCCAACTTAGGTAGCCATTCTGCCACTGAATTTACAGTATATCTTCGCGGGACTGCGGCGTTACATAGATGTTGCATTGGCTTAGGTGAGAACGGCGGCATGCCAAGAATTACCGTCGATATCCCGGTTTGAACTTCCCACCACCCCATTGATTACCATGTTCCGGCCGCTTCCTTCGAACTCGGGTACGGGACATTTTACTAGTGCACCCGCTCAATCCCTTTTGCCTGTGGCCTGTGAAATTTTCATTTCCAGTCGCCGGGGTTCGTCGATTTGGTTACAGTAAAATTTCGGAAGGCCGAACGCCATCACAATGCCAATGCGCCGAGTTTCTTCGCATTCGGTTCAAGAGCTGACACGATCGGTCCGAATGACCCCCTGGCCCCGGGCAATTGCCCTTCACAGCGCTCGGTGAGTCGAGTCTCTGTCGAGTTGACGCTTTTGGAGTAAAAATCCGCATACCTACATTCTTCCAGGCCGAAGGCCCACGTACGGGGCTCCCGAATTGTTCGAATCCTTCGGCCATCCCCCCTTGGCCCGCAGGAGACGCGCCTGCAAGTCTACGTCGTATAATGTGCCTGTTAGCCGCTCCTGTGGTTGCTATACGCATCGCGCACACAGTGCCATAGCGGGACAGGAACCCATCCCGCTGTCCGTATACCCCATATTAATCGCGGCTACCTCTCTGCCCTCAGCCCCATCGACTTTCGGGATGGCCCATTCATGGGTGGTAACGCCGCGGGTCCTGGCGTCCCCCGCACGCTTATCGAGTGGATCAGATACCTTAAAAAGAAGGCATCCTCGGGCTTTACAACATATAAGAAAGCGTAGAACCTTTTAAGTGCCGTTTTGTGTGAGTGCGGTGATATGCCTTCGTTAAGTATCTCTGGCTCATAGCCCACAATCATAACTGGAAGGGTAATGAGGAATTAAGCTACCCGCTTGATATGTCCGGTGCCTCCCGTAAAAATGATGAGCTTTCAGGGTATTCCACCTTCAAATGGCAACCGGCAAGGTATATATAGAAATTGACCTCGCAACCCAGGTTATTGTCTTCGTCTACCGCCTGTTATACAGCCTCTTCACATAGTACTTCCCACGTCTAGCCAGGCGCTGAGATAAGATGTAGTAACATAGCCTTTAGCTTCTGCGGGTGAAGCCGAGGACCATGGAATTTCGATGACCATGTTTTCAACACGTTAGCACTGCTGCACAATACCCTATATATGCTTGCTCTCTGGGGGTCTGTGAAGGCCATCCGTGGCACGTTAAGATCATCATCAACACGTAGTCTTGCTTGTTACCTCTACAATCTACACAGCATCCACACAGCCCCTGTTGCAACGTTAAAACACCCAGCATCCTATGGTTGTGGTAAAGAGGCTCTGTTCAGCGTGAATGACAATGGCGGATCCCTGTAATCAGACTCGACAGCAGTGCTTGTATAAGTGTCCTTGTTTGAGGGCATACCAAAGCATTAGCATGCCATGGCTATGACTATCCAGACACTCGGTACGTACGAATTCATCTTTCACAGCGGTAGGATAGCCACCCTTCCCCTTACCTACGAAAACAATATGATCATCTTCACCTCTGAGCGCGGTTGTCTACCTGGGGTAAATGGTGCCCGCCGTCTGCTACTAACTACGCAGTAGCAATAGTGTGAGAATGGCTCCCAGATTGCCAATTTGGTCTTGGACAATGAACTTTCTTTAAGGTTGCTCGTAACAACTGGGGGAGATGGATCCCTATCACTTTCCGTCCCGGTCCCCGGACAGCCCTGACCCTCGGGTTTTCTTGACAAGTTCATTAACTGATGGCACTCGCCCGATTCTCCACTGACATGTGAAAGGGCCCTCCGTGCATAGTAAGCGGGTGTACTTCGTAATCCGGCGCGTATTCCTCCTTGCCACGCCAGCCCCCTGTTCGGGACGATCAACCGCGAGCCAAGATACCGACGGAGGCCCCACCGGCGTATTATACTCTTCGAGTAAATGCCTAGGATTTTGGTAAATGCTATTTTCATCTCTCATAAGTAAGCCTTTTACGAATCTATTCCTCCGAGCCGCGCAGTAAGCAGTCTCTGTCAAGGTTTCCGCCAAAGTCCTTCGTGTAGAATCAAACGCTCGAATACCCCCCGTACGCGTCCCCTAGACAGCATTACGGGCGCTTACCTGCTCACGCACGGAGATAATCAAGCCGGTCCGGAATCCTTCTCTCGACAGGGGTAGCAGCTTGTGTCGAGGTGAAGGAGAGCAAAGTTCTTCACTCGCAGAGTGCAAATGTACTTTCGTGCAGCTGGCGGCAGAGTGGTGGCACGGAAATTTTAGGCGTTTCGTCTTCGATGTGACGGAAACCTGATGTCGCTCTACAAGGCCGAATATGATTGCAGGCTCCGTCTGAACTCACACCAAGAGCTAGCCTAGTTTTTTGGGAGGCCTATGGGAGAGCATGCCTCCGGTGCACCACCTCCGGGCAGTGTCTTGAGACGACGGCTGGCCGATTTGGTAGGAAGCACCGCCGACGGCCACACGCCGTCGCCGTGTTCTGCAGAGAGTTGTCGCACTTCCCACGTTTATAGACCTCCCGGGGCGGGGGGGTATGGGAAACACGGTTCGTATGCCGCGCATCGTCCGAAACAGTGAGACCCAACACGTCTGTCTCGCCTACGGGGTGTGGTGCGATGTCCCAGGCAGCCTGGCTGCCCGCGTTCTTTGTTCTACTACCGTGCCGCGTACAAGTAACAAAAGCCTCCCCCCACCCCACCTCCTCCTCCTCGCTTGACTGCTGGATCTGGATCCGGACCCTCGAACAGGAAAGACTTGGCGATCGAGTTCAGAGCTCAATTGCTTTCATTGGACGCGCTGGGCCGTCAGGAAGAGTGTACGACCCAGAACGCGTCTGCTGTAGCGGCCCGAGGTAAGCAATCGCCTCTTTACAACGAGAACGACTAGGTGAGGCCTCGAGAAATTCCGTTGATACCCGCAAAGGTCCTCTTGCCGGCGAGTTGAGACACTTGGATCCTGATGGCTCTGGAGCCGCGATTGGCGCGACCGGGTCTCATGAAGTTCTCCGAGTGTCTGCCAGCACGCCGCCCTTCCCGAAGCGGTAAGAGAGGCAGGGAGGTGGCTGTCTCTGGGCGTGAACTATCGACAATAGCCCATCGCAGCCGATAGGGACGATGTGCCCTACGTGTAGCAACCGGGGTATGACTCGCGGCGCCACTGAATCGGGTTCCAGCAACGGGCGACCCCTTCTGGTTAGGTACCTGTTAGCCCACAAGTGATCCGCATAATGACCGTGCAGCCGGAGTCGAGTACCGTCAGCCCGGTCCAACGTGACTCCTCGCCAATACACTAGTTCACCGGCGACACCGAGTTAGGAGAAACCCTGCCGAGGGCCGCCATCGTGGCACCACAGGAAGAGAGGAAGAACACAGAGAAAGGGGACAAACATAAATAAAGCGCTGTCGTCAAGCACCGTGGCCCGCAATCTGCGCGGATCGCTTGGCCTGCATATCAGCCGCCCGTGCGGCGCCCGGCACTTTTTCCTCGCGTCGATCATCACGAAAGAGCTGCAGTCTGCCTATTCCTGGTGACACCAGGGGGGGCACCCAGAACCATGGGGTCGGTAACGCGGGAGTGAAGTCGCAGCTGGCTGGAGAGGATAAACTGCCTACTGCCCAGAATTGTATTGCGTAGGTCGAAACGCAGAGGATGGTACTAAGGAGTGCTGTCTTATTGTAGAGAACGCTGTGTTCTATGCTTAACGTTAAACAGGAAGTACCTGGAAGTCTTGTAAGATGGCTTCCCTCCCACGACTACCATTTTTTAGGGTTCTGCTGTAACAACGTGCTGCTTCAAGTAACTCGGTCTTTTTCCTTCCCTTTCCTTTCTTTCTTTCTTTTTTTTTTTTTTTTTTTTTTT
>QJNZ01000962.1:0-32600 GCA_004155055.1 Monosporascus sp. CRB-8-3
TAAAAATTATAAACTTAAATATATCTTTTTTAATTATATTAAACTTTAATACTTTATTACGATTAATTTTAAAAAATAATTAATTTAAATTTAATTTAAATTATTATATTTTTAAATAATATTAATTTAAAAAAGTTAATAAATTAAAATTTCGGTTTCGTTACCGTATTAACGATAATTAAAATATAATTAAAAATATTAAAAATTATTTAATTAATCGGGTATATTTACCGTTAATTACCGTATTATATAATTCGTATTACGTTTTTCCGGTTTTTAATTAAAAAAAAAAATAATTTTTAAAAAAATATTTTCCGGTTACGTTTATATAAAATTATTTATATATATATATATATAATAAACGGATTAATTTATATAAAAATTAAATATTATAATAATATTTTACGTTATAAAAATAAATAATTTTAAATTTTAAATTTTTATATTTATATATATATTAAAAATTTTATAACTTTATTTTTTTTTAAATTACTTTTATTAATTATCGTATTAATATAAGATATAATTAAATAAATAATTTTAATTTATTTTTTAATTTTTTTTTTTTTTAAATTTTTAAATTTTTTTTTTTTTTTTTTAGAAATTAATTGGAAAGTATTTAGCTTTAAATCTACCTTATTATTTTATTATTAAAGTCGAAATTTACCGGGGTTTTATTAAGGAATGCGTAATAATATTAAAAGAAGTGAGTAAAAAAAGCTTAAATACGTTTTATAATAGGTTCCTTATATATTTAATTTTTAACCATTTCATATATTATAGTTTCGGTTCAAATAGGAATTTTTACGATTATTTCGTTTTAATTTATGTTTTAAATTTTTTTTTTCTAATTAAGATCGTATTAATTAAAGGGTTCCGTAAATGTTTCGTAAAACGTTAAACACGTTTTTTTAATATTTTTCGATATCAGTTGTAAATAGGTTATAATTTAATAATTTAAAAAGTTAACTATGATTTTTTAATAATTAATTATACCGTTATTAATTTTAATTTTTTTACTATTTAAAATCTAATTAGTTAAGTTTTTATAATAGGAATTAATCTTATATATAAGTTATTAATTTATATAATCGTTGTTTTCGTTTTTTGGAATTTTATATTATTATTTTAAAATTATAACTTTTTATTACTTTACTATTTATTCGTTTAGTTTTTTTTATCGATTTCGAAATTTATTTTAATTTTTCGTAGTATTTTTATGTTACGACCTAATAGAGGAAAGGTCTCGGGAAACGGTTTTAATAAACCGAAACAGGGCCTAAGTAAGTTAAGTTACGTAATTAGATTATTAGTTTACAGAAGGTAAACTAATAAGTTAAATTACTGTCCCAATGGCTCAGTGGTCGCGAGCCTGGGTGTCTTTTTCAATTGCGACAGGCTTGGGTACTCTGTTGCGGTTGGGCGCAAAAGACAGTTGGTTCGAATCCAGCTTGGGACGCCGGTTTCTCTAGGTGGCGCCAGCCTAGAGGACTTGACCAATTGGAGCTTCGGCTCCGCCACTGTGTTGGCGACCATTGGATCAATTGGTTGGGGGCTTTGGGAACTAATCAAGTTGTGTATCTTATCGTTAGTTACCGTGTTCATGACCCGCGTTGCGTTTTTCCGGCCTTTACCAAGAAGGGACGGTTTTTAGGGGGTGCTCCCCGGTCGCGTTTGTGCCAAAACCAATTGTGCATGTACTTAGTGAATGGATCAGCTCCCTGTATGTATGTATATAGCTAGATACCCCGAATAGCACTTGATCTTGCAATAAGTTAAATTACTAACTTATAGAAAGTAAGCCAGTAAATCGGATTACCAGTTTATAGGAAATAAGCTAGTAAATCGGATTACCAACTTATAGGAAATAAGTTAGTAAATTAAAAAGTATATATACGCTAGTTACCTCGTAATTTAAATAATACTAATTTATAATATAATTTAGTTACTTAAAATACATTTAATATTATTAAACGTAATTAAATTATTTTCGTTACTTAAATTTTCGCAATATAATTATTAATATAAACCGTATAACTTAGTTTAATAATTAATTAATTAATTTAACCGTTATATATTACAAGTGTTTATTTAGTAATATTATTAAACTTTAAATAATTTTTATTAACATTATATTTATTAATAAATAAGCCGAAAACTAATTTATATATAAAATTTTAAAGGAAACTATAAATTCCGATAAAAAAAAGAAATATTTTTTTTTTAATAAAAAAGATTTTGGAAAAACTTAACGCTATTATAAACCGTATTACTTAATTTAAAAAAAAATAACCTTATTACTTTATATTAAGCTATATACGAACGCCTCGAAAAAAAAGGTAGGAAAAAGGTAAAAAACGGAACTAAAAAAAATTTTCTTATAACAAAATTTTTTAATAAAACATTTACCAAATTATAACTATTTCTAACCTAATACCGAACGTATTTTAAATATTTTCATATTTAATTTATTACTTTCATAACTTAAATAAAGTTCGTAACCGGATTGTTTACGAGCAATACGGCCACTTAATTTAAACTAATACGTAAAGAATACGTTACTTTCTTACTAGAATAACGGAACCCCGAAATAATAAACGTTTATAACAATTACGAAAAGTTCGAAAACGCCTTAAAAAAGGCGTTCAGGATAATAAACGAAAAAACAAACGCAAAAATCCAGATGGAAAAATTATGCCAAAACAAACTACCTTAACTTATGGTAATACCTTCGTTTAGTTAATGTTTAAATTGAATTAGGGATAAAAAGTTTATATAACTAAATTTTTTAATAATGTAAAAAGAATTTAGAAAAAATTATTTTAAAAAAATCGATTTAAATATTTAACCGATTATATCGGAATGGTAGTTAAAATCGATAATAAATAATACGCATGAAAAATTTAGAATTTTAAAACGCGGTAAAATAACAAATTTTGATACGTAATTAACATTAACGTTTTACGATAAACAAATATATTTTACGGTACAACCCCGGGCCTTGTAAAATTAAGAACAATTTAACAACAGAATTAGTTACAAATTAAATACTATAATTATGGTAAAATAAGATATAAAGTATTTTAATATAAAATACCTAAAAAAACCTTAAAAAAAAATTAAGCGCCGGTACTCGAAAAATAATTACTAACCGATAAAAAAATAACAAGAAATTAATTAATATAATCCTATTTAAAAATAATTATTAATTAAAATATACGGTAACGTAATAATACGAAAATTATCCGGAATAAAAAAACTTTACAGAAAAAAATTTACTTACTTAATCTTATTAGGAGAAACGGCAATAAAAACAGGACTAACGGATTTTACAAAAATGGCTATAAGAATATTATAAATAAATAAAAACCTCTACCCGGGAAAACCAGAACGATATATAAAAATTTATTAACGTATAACCTGGATATACTAGGAAAATTTCGATTTTAAAAAATAAAAAAAATTTAATAAAAATACTTAATAATAATACTAACATTTATAATTATTTGCAGGAAAAAATAAAATAAATCAACAAATGGTATTATAAAGCTAGCTACCTAAAAAGTCATATTTATAGGAAGATTTATTTTGTTATTTTAAATAATACAATTATTAAATTAAAGAAAAGTTAATTTAAAGGATAATAAAGAAGTACTGCTAATAAGTTATCACTAACCTAGGTATCCAATTAACCTTTATTACGGACCCGGAAGATAAAAAGGTAATTAAAAAAAATCAAAAACTTAACTAAAAAGGATTAATAAAGTTCGGAAGATGAAAAGGAATATAACGACCGGTAGGAAAATAATAGTTTGTAATTAATATTACCGAATAAAAAACCGATCGAAATTTTTGTAGAATAAATTTACGAATAATAAGATATACGGTAATAACTAGAAAAATTCCGAATATAAAATAATCAAAATAAAGAGATTTTATAAAAGCTTTTATAAAACCTAAAAAATTAACGTTACTTATAGAAAAACCGTAAGTAAGCGGGAAGAAAAAGGTTAGACCGTAACACCTTAAAAAGTTTTAAACGTAATAATTAAAATTACGGACAATAACGCTATTATTATATAGGTACGGATTAAAAAGAATTAGTATACCGTAATAATAAATTAATTAAAATTATTATAAAAGGAAAAAAATTATTTTTATAAAATTAAAAATACCGAAAATTAAAAATTCGTTTACGATAATAGATAAGTTAAATACGAAATTAATTATTTTAAAATTTTTATTAAAAAGAATAAATTATTAATTGTGATATTATCTTATTAATAGGATACGATATAATCTTTGAAAAACTATAGTTACGCTAGTATAACCCGTTAATTAACTAAGAAATTAATTAAATAAATTTTCGTTTATTTTTTAACCTTAAATAAGATAAAGACGATAAAAGATTTTAATATATAATCGATAAGAACGATAAATATAAACATAAAAATATAATAAAAACCTTATTATTTAAAACGATAAAGTATATTTAAATTAAAGGGTATAACAAAAAAATATGGCGCGTTATTATAAATCTTAAGGTACGATTTTAACGGATAAACAATGACTTACGAACATAACCCGAGGAATTATTAAAGTAAATGATAAAAGTATTATTATAATATTATAAATATAAAAAACATTTTAAAAAAAGTTCGATACGAAATTATTTTACTATAATAAATGAAATTATAAAATAATTTTTAAAAATAATAAATAACTATTTTTTATCTTATTTATAATTTAAACAGAAGAGAAATACATATTTTTTGCAATTATTTAAAAAATAAATTATGAAAAAGATATATATAACGTTTTAAATTATTAGTAAAATACTTAATATTTTTCGTTTTATAAAAAACTAAAAAATTAAGATTTATTATTAATTACCGATAACTTAACGATATTATTATTAAAAATAAAATATTATTACTATTAATTACCGAAATCAAGGATTAATTACGAAATGCCAAATAGTTTACGGCTTTAAACATATAAGAAAGGTATAACCAGATTTAAATTAAACTAAGAGACGAATAAAAAATAACTTTTAAAACGAAATATAAACTATTTAAATATTTTATTATGCTTTTCGAACTTATAAACGTACTAATAACTTTTGAACGGATAATTAATTACATACTTCGAAAGTACCTTAATATCTTTATTATATATTATCTCGACGATATCTTTATTTATTTAAAGACAGAAAAGGAATATATAAAACACGTTTATAAGGTCCTATAAACTTTATAAAACGCTAATCTTTTAGTTAACGTAAAAAAAATACTTTTCATATTTAGGAAATCGAATACCTAAAATATATTATTACATTAGGATATATTAGGATGGACCCGAGAAAAATTATTATGATTAAGAATTAAAAGATAATTATTAATATTATTAAGGTGTAAGTATTCTTTAAATTTGCTAATTATTACCGACAATATATATGATATTTTAATAAAATCGCAATGTTATTAACTGAATTTACTAAAAAAGACCGATGTTTTATATAGGCTCCAGCTGTAAAGGAAGTTTTTTAATAGCTTAAAAACGTCTTTATTAACAAGCCTATCTTAATAATGTACGACTTAAATAAATTAGTAAAACTCGAAACTGATATTTCAGACTTTACTTTAAAAATAGTAATTTGTTAATAACATAATTAAGGGAAATTATATTTTATCGTTTTTTATTTTTATAAATTATATAATATTAAGTTAAATTACTTTATTTATAATAAGGAATTCCTAGTTATTATTAAAGCCTTTAAAGAATTTAGATATTATTTTAAGGGAAATTAATTTTAAGTAAAGGTATATACAAACTATAAAAATATTTTTTATTTTGCAATTATTAAAAAACTGGTCGGATCATAACTACGTTATTTAAAATACCTTTTAGAATTTAATTACGTTGTTATTTATCGTAAGGGATTAAAAAACGGTAGAGCAAATATTTTTAATAAATAATCAGACCTAAAAAACCTTAAAATAAAAATATAACAGATTATTTTCGACCGAATACTAAAAGAATACTTATAATAACGATATATTAATATTATTAAAATGTTAGTACTAGATATGTATTAAAATATATAACAATATTATAATAACTTATCTAAAAACCAGAAAACAAATAAAATCTACGTATTTAAAAAAAATATCTAAAAAACTTAATACGAAAAATATACGAATACCAACTATACGAACACCCAGAGATTTACAAAACCTTAAAGCGTTTATAGCAAATATACTATTTTCCTAAAATAAAATTAATTATATAAAAACTCGTATACCAATACAATACCTATACCAGGATAAAGGCCAGATAATATAAACCGTACGGAAAACTACAACTATTACCAGTTATTAAGTAATTATAAATTTTAATTACGTTCGATTTTATTACTAAACTTTTTTTATTAAAAAATTTAATTACAAATATATATTATAACAGCATTTTTGTAATCGTTAATCGATTTGCGAAATTTTTTTATTTTTTACTTTATTGTTAGGATTCGGTGCGTTAGTGTGTAATAGAGTTGGTTAGCCCGTATAACGTTTACCCGAACGCATCTTAAGTAGGTCTGGCGCACCCACCTTTTTAACTAGCTTTTTATACTTAGAATAGATCTATTTTAAACATAACTAAGTAATATATATATCTTGATACTAATAATAGTCAGATTAATACCGCGAATCCTAACATAGTAATATTTTTTGGTTTTTTCAAAAAAATTATAATAAAAGTTTTTTTGTTTTTGTTATTCGTAATATATCGTTACGAAATTACAATTAATGCGCTATAAAGTTTTAATTAACCGGTTTAAAATTAAAGTAATTAGTAACAGTTACAAAAACGAATTTATTCGGCTAAGTATATTACGCGATAAAATCTTATCAAAACGATTAATTAATACCCTTATACGATTTTCGCGTCGCTTAATAAAAGGAAACCCTAAAACTTTAGGATACCTTTACGAACCTGTTAAAGTTTTACTTTAATAAAAAACGCCTTTACGCGGAAATAAAATATTTACGCAAATACATTAAGTTATTAATTAACAAAGTAATTACTGAACGGAAGTAACGTTAATTAGTTAAGCAAGATTAACAGGCCCTAAAGGAACAACTTTAACGGATTTATGTTATAAATAACCTATATAAGGACAGATTTAAACGTTTTAAAGTAATACTGGCAAAGGAAATCGACTTTTATCCTAATAATAACCCATTAGCAAAACCGGGATTATTAAAACCGACTGGAATGTCTAATAAAAGCTTTAGAACTGTTATTAAAAGCTTAAAATATAGCGAAAAACTTAAGGAAAAAAAAAACAAAAAAAAAAGCTTTTTTTAAAAGAAATTCCTACGAATCGTTGGAAAAACTTAGCCAATAACGGCTCACGAATAAAAATATTATCGTTACATTTATCGAAACGGTTTTTGTTACTATTTCCTTTGTCCTTGTTAAAAGGTAACGGTAAACGCAATAACGGAAATGGCGGTAACGGTAAAGGAAACAATAATAGCTCCTTTTTATCGTTTAGCTTCTTATCGTCGCTTTCGGACTTAGATTCGGATTCGGACTCGGATTCGGAAAATAATTCAAACGATTCGAATAATAATAATCGGAAAAAACGTTATGACAGCCGTAACAAAAAAAAAAAGAAAAAAAAGCACAAAAAGAAAAAATCTAAGAAAAAAAACTCCGCTTTCCGTTAAAACGTTTCGACTTTGCCCTAAACAAGGAAAACCACTTAAAAAGCTTTAAAAATTAAAAACTTTAAAAAAATGCCTTAAACCTCGCACCTAAAAAAATAAACTACGAAAAAAAAATAAAGCTTTTTACCCTTAATAAACTACGTCTAATAAAAGCAATTACCAAAACGATACGTCGGACATTTTTAAAACTCGTTACCGGAATTAAAAAAAGCTCGAAAATATTAAAAACTTTCTGTAAAACCTATATTATAATTTAAAAAACCCGTTAACGCTCCCTTTAGAAAAAAACTAAATTAATACCGTTACAACGGCAAGGATTTAATTGCCTTTATTACGAAATTTCAAAAACTAATCCGTAAAGTTAAGAAATACGGTATAAAGTTAAATAAGAATTAATAAGTTATTATATTTTTAACAGTTATTAAAGATAAAGCAGGTAATTAATATTGAATAATAAACATTATATTTTACAAAACTAATTATATATTTTACTATTTAATGGATAACTTTAACAGTAAATTCTATTACTGAATAAAAAAAACCAAGGGTAATAAAGACGGTAATAATAAGCCTAAGAATTAAAATTATAACGCCCGAAAAAATAATAATAATAATAATAAAGGGAAAAATAACAGTAATAAGCCTTTATAAAACGTTAAAAATAAACCTTTTTATTAAAACTGTAAAAAATACGGTTACTTAATTAAGGACTACCGAAAACCTAAGAAAGATAGAAATAATAATGGCTAATAAAACGGTTAACGTAATAACGGACGAAACGATAATAACGACAAATTTAATAATAATAATAATAATAATAACGTTAACGGTTAGTAACGTTTATTAGAGGCGCATTTTATCTTAAACGGTCTTAAGGACCTATATAATTAACTTTCTAAAAGATATTAAGCTAGGTATACCGTAAAAGTTAATTAATCGGAAATAAAAAAGATTATAAAACTGTTTAATTACGTTATAAAAAACGCTAAACGCGTTACGTAATAAGATAACGTTTTAAAAGGCGTTACCGCCTTTATTCGAAAAGGTAATGTATAACGTTTTAAAAAATCTAAATCTGGAAATACTAATATATTTAAACTAATATTAGGTTTAAAGGCAGCTATAAAATCGATTACGAAAATCTTTAATAAAAAATCTAAAAACAAATATATACAAGATAAACCCCGAACCTTAATCTTTTAATTACATAATATATACAAGAAAAACCGTAATAAAATATTATAAAACTTAGAAGTTAACATATTTATTACAAATAACGTTAAAAATTATTTTCCGATATAATCGTTAAATATACGGAATAAAAAATTTATAATTATGATTAAAAAAGGACTAATCCAAACCGAAATAATTAATATAATGAATTAAGACTTTACAAAAACCAAAAACGAATATAACTTAATCGCTTTACGATATATATTATATATGCCTATATTCCCGTTACGAAATTTTATTAAAAAGGTTTTTTATAAACGAAAGGGGTATTTTAACCGAAATTATTTAATTAATAATAATGGCACGAAATTAATTACAATAAACGTTTTTAAAAAAAAAGTTTTTTTTTAAATATATGGACGAAAAAAACCCTTTATAAATAACTTAACCGACGAAATCTAATAGGAATACGTACTAAAAATAATATAAGGTGAAATAAACGAAATATTAAAAACCTTACAAATCTTTACTGTTAATAAAAAAATCTTAATAATAAAAGCAATATTAAAAATGCTTGTTTTCTAGCATTGCCGTTTATACTATCTTAACGACAAACGGTTAAAATAAACTATTAAAATAATTATAAAAATAAATCTGAACAAAACAAACATCGAACCGATAATCTATAAAACTTATAATCAAGCTAAAATTACTAAGACATTTTCGAAAAATTCCTAGAAAAAAAGAACATACGTTAAAAAATTATTTTAGTATAACGTAGGCTAAATTAAACCCGTTACGATTGACGGCAATATATATTATAACTTAATTATAAACAACGTTAACCGTTATTACGTTTTTAAAATATATAAAACCAAAAACGAAATATAACAATACCTTTATTTATATATAACGAATATAAAAACCAGGCTAGCCCTAAATAATAAAATAATTAAAACCCTCCGTAATAATAAAAGAAATTCAGGATAAATCTATTTAAAACTTTGTGCGATACCGAAAAAGTCGAATTAATTAATTTTAATCCTTACAATCAATACTAAAACGGTATCCCGGAACGAAATATACGCCTTATTCAAAATAACGCTCGCGCTATAATTATTTAAATACGTATCCTAACCTATTTCTAAAACTACATTATAAAAATAATAACTTATACGCTAAATCGTATTAAACAATTTATAATTAACTATATCATATTACAAAAGTATTATAATCGGGCGTTAAATAATAAAAAAACAAACAAATAAATCGGATAACGCGTATTTACGTATTATCGGCAACCGTTATACGGTCCTAATTAACGAAAATTATTAAATTAAAACTGAAAAACTAAAAATACAAAATACCAAAAGTTTATTTCTAAATTATCAAAATACCTACAACTATAAAATCTAATTACTAAAAAATAATCGTTTTCTAATTATACCGCACATACGAATTTACGAAAAAACAAGTACGATAAATAAATAAAACAAACCACCTAACTTAAAGAACGTTATAAAGTTTTTACCTTCTTATATATAACGTAAACTATATTACCGACCCCGAAAAAAAAACGTTAACGTCTATAACTATAATAATAACGTTATATTAAACGATTAAATAAATAACGAAACGAAAACCATAAAACGAAAATAGGGTAAACCGAAAAAGGTTAAATTCAAACTATATATATATAAGGTACCTAACGAAAACCCCGAGATTATAACGGCTTTAATCTAAGAAAACGCTAATTCCTATCCAGGCATTTATAACCTTAATTTCTTTAACAAATCGGAAAACGATTTTTACGGAAATCTAAATAACCCTAATATATTTTAAAAAATTTACGAATAAATATATATATACGTAATATATTTAATAATAATATTTACCGCCTATTTAACGTAAATAACAACGGGCCTAATCGTAAAAAACCTATAACTAGCCCTAAATAAAATATATAATTTAAGGCCATTTATAAAAAAATCAAGGAAAACCTATAACGAAAAACCTTTACCTTTAAATCAACAATTAAAACTATTAAAAACTACCTGATAAATACCAAATAAATATTGAAAAAAATATATATATTAACGGGCGAACTAGAAAAATATAAGGTTCGTATTATCGTACATAATTTTAGTTAATAAAAAGGAATCGATTATAACGAAATAACTATAATTACCGTATATACGATATATTAACGTATTTTTATAATATTTGCAGTATTTATAAAATAATATATCTAGCAAATCGATTTTATTATTATTTACTTAAATAATAATTTAAAAAAATAATTTTTTATAAAACGTTTTCCCTTATTATAAAAATATTTCGATACATATTTAAATAAAAGATAACGTTTTAATTTTACGTTTAAAAAAATTATTAAATTAATCAACCTTTTATATAGGCTAAAGTAAACCGGTACCGTATAACAAAAAAAAATCCGAACGATATTTAATAAATACGGTTTTAAACCATTACTATCCGATAATACGATATATCTTAACGCGAAAACCTGCGACATAATCGTTTTATATATCGATAATTTCTTATTTTTCGACCTTAACAAAATACGTTTAAAGGCTATAACAAACGCTATCGCCGGTAACGTCCCGATAAATAACTTCGAAACGGTAAATTAATACCTTGGTATACGTATTACTTAATTTTTTAAAATAAATAACGTCCGTTTTAACTAGGAATAATATATTAATAAAACGTTAACAAACTTAAGTATTAATAATATAAAAGTAAAACCGACCTTTTTTATTAAGGAATATTTAAATTACGTAATACGTTATAATGGCAAAATTAATAAGTAAAATATTTTCGATAATGTTAACCTTATTAATAAATTTATCTTTTCTAATTACATAATTAAATTAGATATAACGTTTATAACGTTTACTTAAATGTAATTTATAAATAACCCGTTCTTTAAATATCGAAAATATATTAAACGTTTTTTAAAATACTTAAAAAAAACTTCGAAACTATTTATTCGATACCGGAAACTAAATAAAAAATACTTTTATTATATTTATAATAAATTAAAGTTATTTATAACAATTAATATAAATTTCGCAAATAACCTTAATATAACTAAATTTATTATTAATTACGTTTTATTTATAATAAAAAACCCGGTAATATAAATATTAAAACAACAGCAAATTATTACAAAATATACTTCGGAAATTAAATACGTAATATTAAATTGTTAGATATTCATTCAGACCAATTGTTAGCTTTATTAAGCCACGAACCCCGTAGGTCGTATCAGCGACTGTTGTTGGACAGCTTTTTATCAGGATTTATATGGGGTCCTGTCCCAGCCTAGTCTTCTTGGTTATAGGGGGCTATATTTTTATAATTACTTCCTTTCCCAAAGGCCTTGGTCCCTAAGGCCACCAAGTCACCCCTTCCGTGCGACTGGATTTCTATGCAGAATTTCTTATCTGATAGTAGCTACCCGTACCTAGTTAAGTTTAATAATAGCGTTTTTGGCTAAGCTCTATTTGGCTAAGGCCAAGGGAAAGGAGCCCCGTCATAGTTAAGGGCAGCGCCAATACGTAAATTACAAAAGGTTTAGGCGCAACCTATAACTTTTGACCGATTTATTTCTGGTTTTATCGCCTTACTTTCTGGCGGTATAACTTTTTTATGCGCGTTATTTTGCGCAATTTTAAATTTATTTATTCGGCTTTTTTTAATTATTTATTCGGCTTTCTGGCCCTTTAGATATTCTGGTACGTATATATTTTTGGTACGACTTAATATATAACAAAGGTAATCAGTCCTATAATACCCCCGTAACAGGTAATTAGTCTGTTTTAAAAAGTATGCCCCCCGAAGGAATTAAACCTTTAACCCGTCGGGCATCGAGTAAGTCGCTGATACAATTGTCAGATATTTATTCAGACCAATTGTTAGCTTTATTAAGCCACGAACCCCGTAGGTCGTATCAGCGACTGTTGTTAGACAGCTTCTTATTAGGATTTATATGGGGTCCTGTCCCAGCCTAGTCTTCTTGGCTACAGGGAGCTGTATTCTTACATAAACGTGAGGCTACCGCGTTGCCGCGGCAAGCACAATATGCCCTCGTTTTAACAGCATTAGCCGTGCCAGGTGGCGGGAGTACGGTGGCAGGTGTTGCCGAAACCTTCCTATTTGGGACGTGCCAAGATCCAAATACGGTAATCGGCTCCAAGGGAAACAAATTTTCGACACAATAACCCTCGTCCACTCCGTTCGCAAGCTCACTACGTTAAAACGAGGGCATACCGCAATTACCGAAACAATAAACGTACGGATTTTATTCGAAAAACTTAACCTTATATTTAAAAACTCTATTACCGTTTTTAAAAACAATAATAATACAAAAAATTAAATTGAAAAAAGCGCTATATTACGAAAAAAACGTTATATACGCGTTAAATACTACTATATGCGCTAGGAAATCTAAAAAGGCCGAATAAAGGTTAAATATATTAAAAACGCAAAAAACTCTATTAACGGATTTACTAAACCACTGGATAAAATAACATATAACAAGTTCGTTACCAATTTAAATTTTAAAAACGTTTAAAAAATACTTAAGATTTAATTAAAGTAACTAATAAAAAATTATCTTACTGGATTTTTTTTATATAAGAAAAAAGGCGTTCCTTTATTAAAACTTATTTTTCGTTACTAAAAGTAACAACCGCAGCATTCTTCTTATAATTACCCGAAAACATTTACTTATTTATTAGTTTTAAAGCTTTAACCTTTTATAAAATTACCTATTTATACTTACCTACAACCTTTTACCTTAGTTTTTATCTAAAAACGTTAATATCTTATATATAACTTACAGCTAATTAATATCCTTTAATTAACCGGAAAAAAACCTTTACTTAATAGCTTTTTTATAAGGGAGAATTTAAAAAACAATAACCTTAATTACTTACTAATATTAGCGTTAAAAAATAAATCTGATTTTTAAAACTATAAAACCTACAACGTAACAAATTAACGTAATAAAACGTTTTTTTATATTAACGCCTAACCTAATCCGAAACGTTTCGGGAAAAATGAGTTTTATAACCCGGTACGATTATAACGGAACAGTAAAATAAGGAGGCCGGTTACTTAGTACAATAAGTTAGTATAACGTATAACCTAGCTTCTGCACAAAGGTTAAAAATTCGATTTCGAACTATGTAAATTATTTTTTATTACTTTTCTATCAGTTTTTATCAATTTTTTATCGGTTTTCTATACAGAAATTAAGGTTTAATTCCTAGACGTATTATTTAAAGTTTTTCCTAATGTTTTCGAATATATATATAACGCAAAAAAGTATATTAGGATTTAATACGTTAATATGTAATAAAGTTAGTTAACCTATATAACGTTTACCCGAACGCGTCTTAAATAGATCTAGCGCACCTACCTTTTTAACTAGCTTTTTATACCAAGAACAGATACATTTTAAATATAACCAAGTAATACATATATCTTAATACTAATAACAGTTAAATTAGCACCGCGAATCCTGACATTTATAATAAAAATATAAATACCGAATAAATAACATATATTTTTTTTGATATATTTTTAACATATACGGATTATTATTAGAAATTATTTTAAATAAAAAAATAACTTTTATTTCGAAATTTTAGTAAAATTTAAGATTATAACTTAATTTAAACTATAAACTATTAAACGTTTTTAAACTATAAACAAATAAATAAATAAAAAGAATTAACCAAATACTAAAAATATACTTACGATATTATATTAATTATAAACAAAATAATTAAGTTAAAAAGTTACCCGTTATACAACTTATTTATAATACCAGTTATTATAATAATATTAAAACAATTCCGGTAATTGCTAATTTTAATTTTATCTTAAAAGTTTACAAAGAAATATATAGAGAAGAACCGATTAATATCAAAATAATTTTTACCTTAAAATAATTTAAGTAATTATATCAAAAAATAAAAATAGAACTTTAATTCGTACCTAACTAGATAAATAAATATTATAATTAAAAAAAGTTAAAAAAAATAATTTTTTAAAGGAAAAAATAAATTATTTAACTACTAAAAATATCAAAACTAAGCGCCCAAACTAAAAACTCGATTTTAAATATATTAGCCTATTTAAAATTATTAAAAAAATTATAAAAAATAATTATTAATTAAAATTATTACCGAAAGTTAAATTTTATCCAGTTTTTCATATTTTTTTTATTCGAATTACTAACAAATATTATTAAAATCGATACAAAATACGAAAAAAAAAATTATACCGATTTATAAAATAAAAAGAATTTTCGATATACAAAAAAAAAAGGATTTACCCAATATTGAATTAAATAAAAACATTACCCAAATTTCGAAAATACCTGGAAACCCGCCAAAAACCTTATTAACATTTAACGCTTATTAAAAAATTTTTACCAGCAACGGCAGAACCAATAATAAACGCATCTTAATTTACGTTATTTAAAAAAAAAGCCTTGGTCGACAGTATCTTAATCGATAACGTCAATATTATTAAAGGTCTAAACGGCTACCGCCGATTCTAACTCTTAACGGTTAAACTTATCCTGTTTATTTAAAAACTACAAAACGCAATTTACGAATTTCGCGCTTTAAATCTAATATTATTAACGTTATTTATATATACGGGAAAAACGAATTAAGAATTCGGTCAAGGCCTATTTTAGAATAAACTTTTTTTTTTCAAATAACGGGCCTCGGCGACGTAACGGTTTACCATCATTACGAAAATACCAGTATTATTATAAAAACGACCGCAACAAATATATTTTTTGTAACGGGAAATACTTATTATTATTAAATAATTAAGTTTTTTAAAAAAAATAAAAGGAATACGGTATCGTTTCGAAATTTTTTAAATTAATTAAATTAATTAAAATATAACGTTATTTTATTTTACGCAAATAATTTTTAATAATTCGATTTAATATAATAAAATAAGGACTTACGGAAAAAAAGATTTTTTAAAAATAAGGATTCTAGGAGAAAAAAGATCGTATTACGATTTAATAAAAGAAAAATTTCGGGAAACGGTTTTAATAAATCGAAATAAAATTTAAGTAAGTTAAGTTACGTAATTAGATTATTAGCTTATAAAAAATAAACCAATAAGTCGGATTATTAACTTACAGAAATTGAATTAGTAAATCGGATTACCAGCTTATAGGAAATAAATTAATAAATCGGATTACTAGCTTATAGAAAATAAACCAGTAAATTAAAAAAGATATATACGTTAATTACTCCGTAATTTAAATAATATTAATTTGTAATATAACTTGGTTACTTAAAACGCCTTTAATATTATTAAACGTAATTAAGTTATTTTCGTTATTTAGATTTCCGTAATATAACCGCTAACATAAACCGTATAACTTAGTTTAATTGTTAGTTAACTAGCTCAGCCGTTATATTTTATTAGATATTAATTAAAAACTTGTTATTATATATTTTGCCGGATTTAGTTAATTTAGCGTATTATTTCTATACGTTTTTTTAAAAGAAAATTTATTTTATAAAGTTATTATTTCTCCCTAAAGAAAACGTAACCGTAAAATCAAATTAAATAAATAAATAAATTATACTATCAGTTACTAAATTTCGCTAAGCCTTAATTTTTTTATAGATTACCTTATTATGCTCTTATTAACGACTATTCTTAACTAAATTTTAAATAATTTTCGTAATCCGGAATAACCGGATAAATTATCGTTCGTAATTCTTCAGCTTATATTAAACTAAAAGTTAAACTTCGAAATTTTTAAACCTTTTACCGCTTATATCCAACTTTTTTAACAGTTTTTTTATATAGTTAATATTTTCTACTATAAAATCGTTTAACTTTTAATGATTTTTATTTATATAAATTAAATTATATCCGAAAATTAAAAGTAAAATTTAATTTTTTTAGGAAAAGTCGGTTAAATCGATAAAGGTATTAATATCTTTAACTTATTCTAAAGCTTTATTAAGTTTAAAAATTTTTAAAAAACGTCTTCCGTAAAAACTTTACAATTACGGAATACCGGTATTTTATAATAAAAATTGCCCGGTATATTTCAGCTATTTTAATAAATAGGGATTCGAAAAGTTATAAAATCGATCGAAATTAAAAATAACTGGTTTAAAGTTCCTAACCCTTTTCCTGGTTAACATTTAACACTTTTAATCGTAGAACTAGCAAAGGGTCGCAAAGAAGCTATCTTATACGGACTTAAAGTTTACCGCAAAAAGCTTAATATATCCTAAGTTATTATATTCCAGGAGATTCCCCCTACCGAACCAGCTAAAGGGTATAAAGTTTATCAGGGTTAAAACTTATCAGCATTACGTAAATAAACCTCTTAATTAATATCAGTTAAAAAATTACGTACTTACGGGAACTTAATAGTTAATTTCGAAATAAAGTTTTTCGTAACCGAAATATATAATTTATTATTACCGTAAAATTTATTAATAATTACCGTATTCGAAAATACTAAGTAAAATATTTATCGTATTAATTATTAACATAATTACTTTATATCTTTAACTCAGCTTAAATAATACGGCTTAAACCTAATAACCTTATATAAAGTTATTATTGTTTTTTTAGAAAATATCGTTTTTACGATTTTTATAAGTATATACCGTTATCTTTTAATTATAAGTTTATTTATTTTCGCTCGTTATTTTAAAAGTATTTATTAAGTAATTAATATAATCGATTTTTTGGGGTAATTTTTCCGGAAAGTATAAATGTAAATAAAACCCCGTTTAAGGTATTATATCGTATTATATAACGGATTCGTTTTTTTGGATATAAGGTTATATCGGGTTTTGTTAGTTTAATAAGTTACGGAAATGATCCCCAACCGCACGCAGTTCAAGCTCGTCGTCTACGGCGGAACAAGACGGGGAGGACACAAACACTAAGACGGCGGGAAAAGGAGAAATGCGAGTACATATACGGAATGCTCTTTCGGCAGTCATCGTGGGAGGACATGCTACACCCCTATTGATCCCGACCATTACCATCCTAACCTACGTTGGATACTGCCTTCAGCCAGCTGAAAGGAGAACACAGTGCGAACGACTCCATGCTCTGTGCCTACGTACATACGCTGTTGACAAATTCTACACGTGGATAGTTAAATCCTAACCTAGCACGCCCCTAGCACCCCTAAAGGGGTTTGCCGACCTGGTCCGTGTGGTTGTTAAGTATTACACAGACAACAAGCCTCGCGCCGTTTCAGGGGCGATGGTAGTTCATCGAAGTCTTTTGTTTTCGCTGACAATTATATCCGCCCAGTTCCATCACAATCGCCGAGCTGCTAGCCCTTACTAAGCTTCTTCAAGGTCATTCAATACTCCAGCATGAACTATCCTTTCTTTACCGATAGTCACCATGCCACACTTTAAGGCGTACGTGCCACTAAGTGCACGCGTTCGGCCTCCAACACTGGTGGTTTGTAAAATGCATAATACCGAATGTTCATGCTTCGTCTAGGCAATGGCGAAACCAAGAGAAGGACTATGGTGGACCTCCGGAACAAGTTTACACAGCCGTAAACTGGCCCGATGTCACGACCGACTCCCTCCTCTTCTGGCGACGTAGTGAAAGCCGAACTTCGCTCTGGCACCAAGCCAATCAGTATCGCAAACAGAGGGCGACCTTTCATCCATCGCATGACGCATTAACCAAGTAGTAGTCCATGCGCAAAAGGAGTTGCATAGGCTGAGTCAGCCTGTGTACCCGCCAATTCCGGATCCAGCCGTTTCGGGAATAAGCAGGGCGGTCGCTGCAGGGACATCTGACAGGCGAACGCAACGGCGGGGTTGAAATGCCAGGGGTCCGGTCTCAGCCCTAACTTGGGAGCTGACGTTGGGCTTACTCTCCGCCAATTCCGTTCCACACGCATCTGCATGCGACTGTGTATCGTCACAATACGGAGTGGCCACCACTCCTACACTGACCGTCGCCGCGCTCCAGACGCCACGAGAAGGCGGTGAGAAAGTTAGAGCCTACGGGGACATTTCTGCATTCAACTTCTCAAAGCAACATTACTTTCGCTTCTCTTCTATTCAATGGAATGGAGCGTAGCGCCGGATCAGTGAAGCCCCAAGGGCGGGGGGGTTTTCTACCTGGAGACTATGCTGAGCTCACCACGCATCGTTAGAACGATAGAGAAACGGACCAGTCCAATTAGGTCCACGACGCGTGGGAAAACGTCTTCACTGCTTGGAGATCACAAGAGGAGCCAGGCGGAGCGATCTGTTTCCGAATGCACTGCCAGCCAGATTGGTGCCGTCCGCATCGGTAGCGTTTTACATGCAAGACAAGAGCGATTGGCCGAGAGATCGGTCTTACGCGGTTGCTGTGCAGCGGTTAAAGTTTTTCGGAATCGGCAAGCCAACCTGGTCACCCTAGAAGCCTACCCTGCGAAGGGGCAGTTCGGTTAACTTCAACATGGCATGCTGATTGACCATTTTGTACGAAGGTCGGAAACTTCGACGAATTAAAAAGGATCAGTCGTCGACCCACAATTCTTTCAGTACCGATTTCGTAGTTGAAAATTATGGTCCGTACAATCAGCAAATTAATTAATTTTTATTGGGTGTATCGCCGAAAAATGGGGGCGGTATCCACCAACAAAAATAAAGATACCTAAGGTACAAACCCCAAAATACATCCTCGGAAAAATCTAAGTATTTTCAACATCAGCAGCTTATGTTAAAGTTAACCGAACTGCCCCTTACTTAACCGAACATCCCCTAAGGGGCAGTTCGGTTAACTTCAACATGGCATGCTGATTAACCTTTTTGTACGAAAATCGGAAACTTCGACAAATTAAAAAGGATCAGCCGTTAACCCACAATTATTTCAATACCAACCTCGTAATTAAAAATTTATGTCCATACGTTCAGCAAATTTAAAAAAAATAATTAATTTTTATTGGGTGCATCGCCGAAAAATAAAGGCGGTATCCACCAACAAAAATAAAGATACCTGAGGTACAAGCCCCAAAATACATTATCGGAAAAACCTAAGTATTTTCAACTTCAGCAGCTGATGTTGAAGTTAACCGAACAGCCCCTAAGATGTACGAAGTACTCATAGGAACTAAAGTGGAGTGAAGAGGACAGCAGTACTTGAACCTGGTTCTTACGAATTCCATATGCCCCATAAATTCGGCACCGACGGTTGCGAGTGTCATCCATACTGGACGTAACCCGATCACCAGCAAGTGGAGAATAGGGGGGTACTTGATCTAAGAGGTGGGGGACATTCTCTAACAAGTAACAGCCAAGTTCTGACCCTGAACCTGTAACGCAGAGATTGGCGAGACACGCTAGAATATTCTGCAGGTACTTGGACTGCAGCGGATATCATCCAGGCGTTTTTAATGGCAAGGGTTCGCAGGGGAGCAATTGCAATGGCGGACAGCCTCGAAGGCGCATGATCAAATCCTCTTCAGAAACGATAAAGGACTGCTATTAGATTTTGTCTATGGCCAAACACTGGAAGAATACACGGTCCTTCGCCGCAATACCGCCCCGTACTCTAGATATCGGCGACGATGCTGATGTAGCCAGCGGCCTCAACGACGCCGGCCTTCTCGCGCAGCTCCTTGATGACCGGGTCCTCCTTGGTGCAGTACTGCTCGTCCCTACAACGAAGCTCATGTCAGCGACTCGCCCACCCAATAGGCACCTGTGAAGTCTACACGGCTGGAAAGGGGCCAGGGGCGAAAATGCGATTAGATAAAAAAAACGTACTCCTTGCTGGCGAAGCTGAGCATGTAGACGACGGTCCAGGTGACGCCGGAGCCGGGCTTGTCGCTGGCGACGGTGCACTTGGCGGCCTTCGAGGAGAGGATATAAGGAGCGCCGTTCTGCAGGGTGGTAAGAGTGAAGGTTAGCTTATCGAACTATCTAGGTCGGGGCACTGAAAGTCGAAGGAAGATGCTGCCTAACTCACCTTCAGCGCCTTGTCCTTGATGGTGGTGAAGGCGTTGATGGCCTTCTCCTGCTTCTCGGCGTCAGGGATGGCGAGGAGACCGGTTCGGACGAGAGGCATGATTGCGGCGGGTGCTTTGGATGGACGGGTAGTCTGTCTGATCCAAGTTCTTCGAAAGGGGGGAGTCTAGTTTGATTCGTAAACGAGTGAAGGGCTGGATATCTGCTTTGTGGTTTGTCTTGCTTTCAGGTTCTCTACAGTCGGCAAGCAGTTGTGGTCTTATATATCCAGAACGTGATCTCTGGGGTGAGAAATTGGTAATTAGGCGGTTGTCTGGAAATAGCACAGCCATACGTTACATCCTACCGCCAACTAGTCTATGGTTATCCTCAACAAAGTCGGAACCACGGAGGATTCAGCTATGATGCGCATTGATTGTTTACGATCCCTTCATCCTTCTCCGTAAACAATTAGAACCGTGTCGGCGGGTGGAATTGTGATGCCCTACGGGCCAAGAGTCGGTCGTAGCGGGTCTGGGGGTTTGCAGGATTGCCGGCGCGCAGGGGTCCTCCCGACTATGAGTGGATCTTCGCGGGGTGGAACGAACGTCTATTGCCCGAATTGGGACGACTCTCTTGGTCAGCAGTCCTCTTCGTGGTTAGCACAAGGGGGCTCAGCCTTCCAGCGCATTATAATAATAAGATTACACCCATAAATGCAATTACAGGCGGTTCCGTGTTAAGACTTGCATACCCAGAATCGGAATGGCTACGGAGAACTGTTTCGGCGAAAATCTGCGGGACATTCATGACGTTCTCTCGCTCCATCGCATTGAGAATCAATACTGGGAATGAGGTATCTGTAGTGATCACTGAACTCTTGGCATGGAATTGTAGGCTATACCCCGGTCTCCAGACTAAATCTCCATATCACTTGCGACAATTAAGCATTACTGACCTAGTTCTGAACCGTAGGAACACATGCTAGACGATCGGGGGCAGTGTAATCCAAGACACACGAGAACATAAACAGAGAAGACAGCACGTACCGCATGGAGGACTTGTCAAAGATATTGAATTAATGCCTATAGGAACCGAATGTTTCGCAAAGTGCCTGGAAGACGAATAGTGAACACTCTAAAGCTACTCATTACAGGATACACAGGACTCGCCGGCTTCCTTTGATCACCCGTGAACCCATCAAGGCTCCATCGTCTCGTCTCCTCCTGTTAATCTTATCCTAGTTTTCAGCCAACGTCTTACGGCCATAGCCTTTGAGGGATGGGTATCACCATGCAGAACGAGTTAGGCCTTTTTGAGCGATAGATGTATTGAGAAACTACTCTGGGGTTCTGTCTAGGCTAGATATTTTCCCACGAGTCACGTGACGGGCCCACACCTTCAAACAGACCCGCGCCTGAGCCGATCTGACTATATGGTGGCTTCCATAGTGAAATTATTGTCTCCAACGTAGCGCACCAGAGCACTGTAGTAATGGAAGCGCTCAGTTCGCTCGAAGTTGTCTTTGTGGAAGTTTTTCGATGCCAGGAGTGTCAGGGCCTTCGGCTGCCCGGCCGGATATGTGATTTGTCGGACTGTGAGTTTGCCGCCAACCGGAGGCTCGTCAGGGTCGTCATCTTCGATCGAGACGTAGTCAAACGACCAGGAAGAGTTTCCGCAGCTGACTTGGTACACATCGTCAATGATGGTCGTAGCGACGTTCTCGAAGCTGTAGTGCTCGCAAAGGGTTGGCTCCAATGTTGCCGCCGCGGTCGTATCTCTCACGTGGAAGCGGATTCTGCATTGACACAAGTTAGCTTGATATATACAAAATGTAGTATGGCCCTCGAGATGTATCGGCCATTAGGCGACTTCATCTTTGGGGCGGCGTGGCGGGGCAGAGGAGAAGCGAACTTACGTGCTAGGGAGCCCTGTCTGGCTTTTGATTTCAAGATCCGAGACATTCCATGTGCGAGTTTCGTTCAGAACCGCTCTTGTCATGTACGAAGGAGCTGCCATGACAAGAGAGGCAGAGGCGATGAGGAGTGCGATAAGCTGCATATTGGATGCTCTAGGACTGTGGATAGAAGGTGAGGCTGGCCTGGAAGGTTTCGTATGTAAAATAGTAGAGGGTAGGCTCAATGAAGAATGGAGGAAGTCTCAATGTGTGTCAATTGATGCTGTGTTGAAGCTATGGACTTCCTGCAACTGCTTGGGGGATGTTGGGCTATTTATATTCGTGGATGACCCGTATGAATAAGCTGGTCTTTCGCTCTTCAAGCCTGATTTCCATAACTGATGAAGGTAAAGCTATATAAGGTTACGGAAATACATACAAGGTTAAGAAAATATTGCTATGGAAAAACTATACCAAGACGTTTTCTTAACCTTAACTACCATGCATTAAGGTTATCCCAATTTTACCCGGATTCCTAAAAGTACAATACTGTATATGCACAGAGCCGTTAAAACATAACAGAGTGGTCGCTCTGGTCGACTATACGAAGACGAGGTTTCTGCTCGACATCTCCGAAGCTTTGCAAATATTGCTGGCGCCCACATTCGCCACCTCAAACCCCGTCGAGGTAGAAAGCACACCAAAAAGTAACAAAATACGCCTTGAGATCCCAACAAGACTCTCTACGTCTAGAAGTAAACCTTCGATGGGCCATGCCCAACTGGCGGCGTTTAATTCTTAGTCTACTCGCCGTCTCCATTACAGCAATCTTCCTGAGAAACATTCCGGGACCCCAGTGCTGGGCCTCGGGGTGGACCCGGAGAAGTTCGAGTTGAGGCGCCAACGCACTACGATGTCCTTGGAATCTCACCGCACGCAACCGACGAGGAGATCCAGTGCCGTATACCGGCGGCGGACTTGGGAACACCATCCAGATAAGGTACTTGCAGATCGCACCGAGGACGCTATAGCTAAGCCGTTCATCATACGGGAAGCATACGGCATCTTTACAATCGTGATGTGACTATGATTTTGAGTATTCCTCTGTTATATACTTCAGGGAGAATAGATATAAACGGCATAGACAATGCAAGGAAAGTTTTCAGCGTTTAGCACAAGAAGAGGTCGACAGAGGAACAGAAGACGGACAATGGCTTCAGGAAGAACTCAAAGAACAGGTTGTGAAAAAAAAAATAGAAGAGTTGAGAGACTACTTGAGGAAGGTACTCGGTTGACCGGGGAGCTCGGAGAAGAGCAACTTAGGTATCGCGCGGTGTTCAATGAGCTTGGCCCCGACATAACGAACAAGGCCAAGGGGATCAAGTCCCGGATTGTAGATGCGACAAAGAAGGCGAGTAAGGCTCTCAGTTGGATGATCATCCTAAGAGCTTGAACCTGGGGCCACCTTACACAGACAAATCACCACGTCCCAGAATATTCAATGCATGCGAATCCATGACCCTGTCTCGATATCTTGTCGATTCCATCTATTATTGTGCTTTGATGGTGAAGCAAGTCGACGGGAATAGTGGCTTAAGACAAAATGCAGCCTTACAAAGGTTAGTGGGATGCATGTGTCAAAGATGTGTGATCAGCCCTAAGGGCATGGGTCTACAAAACTCTATATAGAGGTAGGTAGTCTGGCTTCCCCTAATTCTAACCCTATTTCAGCACCTTGTCTAACGCATATCAAACGATCACACCTTAATTCAGGCAGAAGGCAAGGTAATTAGACGCAGTTTCCAGTAAATCTCGTTCAGCGTTTGAGAAAGTGGTCGTCTAGACTATTTCCGAGCGCGGAGTATCCCCTCCTCGGGAAGGTGAGCAAGGATCTTCATGCTGCTTGATATGCAAAAGAGCCAGTCATTCAAGTTGTAATATAGTGCGGTGACTAAAAGAGGATATGGGGCGACCAACGTAATATCGGAAGCTAAGGCCAAATTTCTAGTAGTTAGCATTACTACCGACACCTAGATAAGAACACAACATTTTGCTGCCCGAAATCGCCGGTTCTTGATAACCCCAACAAGGAAAATTCAGTGTCAGCCCCCGATATCTTAGCCGGTAGTCCAGAACAAATTCTCGTTCGCATCTATAATACCGAGCTAGTGTTGATAAGGAATGAAGGTCTCGATATTCCGCCTGGATGAATTGATGTTACTTCGGTGTTGTTTCATGTTGACGTTCAATCAAGAGGCTTTTAATTACCACATTCCGATTTATCCCGTTGTTACATTCCAGTCTTTAGAAGGCCGATCCTAGTGCAGGTAGAATATCAAAGTCGCAGAGCCCCGAAATGCAGTTGTCAACCTAACGATATGGCCACCATCGGCTTCTACGCAAGTCATACGCACCACCGGCCAGACTCCCGCAATGGGGGGTCTTATTATGATCACACGCCTACTCTTCTTAGCTGTGCCCTATGTATCAGCCGCCTTTGGGATGTACGATGATGATAATACGGTGGATCTAGGCTGCAACAAGTACGCCGGTGTCTCGGGCTCGAACAGTATAACGAAGTGGCTGGGCATTCGCTATGCAGCGCCGCCTCTTGACGACCTGAGGTTCCGGCCTCCGGAGGACCCCCCGTGCAACGACACCGTCCAGAGAGCAGACCAGGTGAGACACGTCACAGACCATTCCAACGTTCCCGAGGATCCATGGCCCAGCTAAGATACAGAAAATCGCCTAGCATGGAAAGTGGTGTTTGGCGACGGGAGCTGCACCAAACAATCCCGATACGTCAGAGGATTGCCTCTTCCTTGACGTTTATGCACCGGCAAATGTGACGGCTTCCTCAAAACTGCCAGTATTCGTCTTCATTCAAGGCGGAGGCTTCAATAGCAACAGCAATCCCAACCTCGATGGTAGCGGTCTCATCACCGCCAGTGGGCAGTCCATCCTTGTGGTGACGTTCAATTACCGCGTTGGACCGTATGGCTTTATCACTAACGGCAATTCCGTTAAGGCCAACAACGGGCTACGGGATCAACGGAAAGCTCTAGAGTGGGTGCAGCGTCACATCAGGAAGTTCGGAGGTGACCCGGACCATGTCGTGCTGGGCGGCTCCTCGGCAGGTGCGGCGAGCATCACTCTTCACCTGGCCGCGTATGGGGGCAGGAACGAAAATCTCTTCCACGCGGCCACGGCGGAGTCCCCGGCCTTTGCCACCATGCTGACGGTCGAGGAGTCGCGATATCAATACGAGAACTTCGTCATCCGCGTTGGATGCGTCGGGCATGACTCCCTTGCCTGTCTGCGATCCAAGACGGCAGAGGAGCTGCAGGGGCAGAACACCAACGTGCCGTATCCAGGCGCCGCGAAGGCGCCACTGTACATGTGGGGTCCGGTCCTCGACTATGACTTGATCACAGACCTCACATATAACTCCTTCGCATGGGGGAGGTTCATCAAAGTCCCCATGATATTCGGGGACGATACGAATGGAGGGACCGCATTTACTCCGCGGAGCACCTCGACTATAGGGGAGAGCAACATCTTCTTACACGATCAATACCCCTATCTGCATCTAGCTCATTTGATGGAGGTGAACTCTCTGTATCCGAATCAGAACATGTCATGTCCTAGTCTAGGCTGCTACTGGAGACAGGTTAGCGACGTCTACGGCGACATGCGGTTCATGTGTCCGGCGATGTTCATCTCGTCCATGTCGGCGCAATATGGCGTTCCACGATCGTGGAATTATCGATATAACGTCGAAGACCCTGAGCAAATGGCCGAGGGCGTTGGGGTGCCACACACGGTTGAGGTACATGCGATCTTTGGTCCCGAGAACACGAACGGAGGACCGCAAAGTTATCAGCCTGGTGGCATTAATGCCCACATCGTGCCGGTTATCCAGGCTTACTGGACGAGCTTTATTAGGTCCTTTGACCCGAACAAGTTCCGACTACCCGACGCCGCTGACTGGCAGATGTGGAATAGTTCTAGCCGGCAGAGAATAGTTTTTGAGACGGGTGGTAACACGACGATGGAGCGTGTCAATGCGGATACTTCGAGAAGATGCGAGTATTTGAGCGATCTTGGGGCGACAATTAAGCAATGAGATAGACTAGCATGACCCTGTGCCACGTAACAGCGATGATCGATCATAACTCGCAGTCATACAAGGAACTGGCAAGATCTGACGGGGTATGTTGTCGTCCCCGGGGCGTATGAAGGTGCGTGGTACCTAAAATGCATTCTCGTGGAGCGCGTCCATTCAACCTTTCAGACGACGTATTCTGTTTCAAATATCTCGGACTAGTCAACGGCTAAGCCAGGTACTCTGACAACGGGATACACCGGCTCGCCATCCTCATCCCAATATCGGGGCATCATCGGCGGGGGCTGTGGAGAGGGCCGGCCCCTCGCCACGGGCAGGACGTCGCCGACAAACATTTCTTCCACGAGCTGCCAGATGCGTCTCCTGCTAAGCAGCCCGTTCGGAACATCCCCGCTAGTATAACAGTTTGCCTCCCGTTCCTCAAAGGTGCCGTGGGCGAGACGCTGGCTCAGCGAGCGGACTAGGAGTTCCCAGTCTGGCGCCATCCCAGCATTATCATCGGCTGGAGTGCAATAACGTTCAACTGCAGCAATGTCAACGTCCCAGAGGAAAGGTAGGTGCCGGCCAGAGACGAGCATATGCTTCCAATGCTCCTGTGGAAGCAGCCGAGTGCAGCGATTTGGTAACGGCTCAGCGGTCTCCAAAAGAGAGACGACGTGATCTTGGAGCTCCTGTGGCAGGGCCGTGAACCGGTGCCGAAAATCTCTGATTTCGGGTGACGGGTGCTCAGGCACACATGGCTTCAAGATGTTCAGGATTGCGTTCGTCGAGTCTGGAGAGTATTTCGGATCGCCCATGCACTACATACCAGTAGAAAAAAGATTAGTAGCCGTTCTGTAATCCTAGGACGGATCCTTACCCAATGAATAAGACGGCTACTAGCCCAGAGGAAATCCCCCTCCTCAAACTGAAGTGGCATGTAATACACATGCTCCATGAGCACGTCCTTAGTCGCATCCGCGTCCGGGTTCGGGTGCGCCATGACCTCGATGTCGCGTGCCTCGAACCGCATTCGGAGGACTTTCCATACCGTACATAACGACCGGACGCGTACTCCGCTGCGGGGGCGCGCCATCACGCGCTCGGCGATCTCAACGCAGGCTTCATGCGCCGCGATGTAGTACGGGGGCTGTGTCCACTCGAGCGTTTCATCGCGGCCGGGATGTTCATTAGCTTCGACCTCGGGACCCGCAGACTCGGCGTGCGGGGCATCCGGGGTCGTCCCTTCCAGCAGAAATCTGTCCTCCCGCGTGCAGGCGGCGCGGGTCTTCTGGATTTCCAGCCCCGGATCCCGTCGGAAATCCAGCCGCGGTGCGTCTTTTCGCTTTCCGCCGCGGTAGTGTTCTTCCAAGGTCTCGAATTCCCGCGCCGGGTCGTGCAGAAGGACCACTCTGGTCAACCATCTTAGCCCCGGTTCCTGGAGCAGGCCCCCGCCCATCGTGCGCGCGAGCAGAGGGTTGCCGCATATGGCGCAGTACCGCATTGCGTTAGAACGCCGTGTGGCTGAGATCGTGGGTAATTGGAAGCGAGTAATTTGTATGTTGCTTTCTGAGCGTCAAAATTCGACTCGAGCTGTGTAGCGATTTGGGAACTCCCTGTTGCCAAGATTTCTAGCCCCCTGCGGAGCCAAGAGTGTGGCGTTTGTCGTGTGCGGTCCCCGCCGTGTAGTAAGACAACATAGCCCAGTCATTCATTATACCCAAAACATGAAAGAGCTATGATTAACCATTTCTTCCAGTTTCCGACCGTTAATACTAAATCACCTGCAAAACTCAATCAATTGCTAGAGCTTCGTACAATTCACAGGTGAGATTCGACGTACCTGGGTCGGGTAGCATGAATAAATATCACGGTTCCTCCAGTTATTCAGCCTATTTATTCCCCAAGTCCGCAAGCAGGCACTCGATCTCCTCCGGCGTCATGCCTAAGAACTTCGTAGATAAGGTCATAGATATGGCCATACTCAGACAGTGGATTACCTCCAGGATATGTATCTGAATTGCCCTGAAAGTCTCCTAGCAGCGACTTCTTCGGATCCAGATGCCATCCGGAAGCTGACGACGGAACTTGATGGATACCTGAATGGTTTAAGCGTCCGACCGGGACTGATCGTGATTATCTACGGGCGTTTTTATACCGGCAACAGCTCTCCCCGCACAGACACTGCTTATCCAGGTCACGCCAGTAATCATCGGAGTAATCCACCGTGATCTCCTGGCCGGCGCCAATGCCCTTGCTCACGAGGACCGCCCTCTGCGTACCCATCCACACGAAGTCCTGGAACTGCGCGTTGGCCTTGCAGCTGTGGTTGACGAAGCGCGTGTAGTTGCCCTGCCTCCCTTGCCAGATCTGGTAGCCGTGCCCCCCCACAGCCGTGCTGTCCATCACGTCGACGTCGCGCAGGCCCTTCGTCACGAGTCCGACGAACTCGCCGATCGCCGCGCCGCGCTCGAAGGGCACCAGCGCCTGCAGGCCGTTGTTCCGCCCGTTGGCCGTCCGGAATATCTGCACCGGACAGGCAGCGCGCGGCGCCCCGAATAGCGATGGAAAACATTGGCAGGCGTTCAGCTTCGGGTCGTTGGACTGCTCCTGCTTGCAGTCGCGGCAGGTATATGCGGCGCTTGGACGAGCGGCCGCGTCTAGACTCGGGACCCACCGCGGGTCGTCGGCTCCCCAGGCGTTCACGTCGATGATTGACTCCTCGAGGTGCTCGAAGCTGAAACTAGGGTCGTACTCGAGGTACGTCGAGCGGAGCGGCACGGGGTCGGCTCCATCGGGGAAGACAACCCAGTCGTGAGGATGGCCCACAAAACGGAGCTGGGAGGACTCGCCTACGATGGCCAGCAACTGGCGCCAGTTCGGATGCAGGGTGTCGGCGGCGACCTCGAACCTCGGACGCCACGCGCGTAGATGCTGCATGCTTTCGGCATTAAAACCGATGCGGTACTTGCAGAATCGATATATTCCCATTCCGGCGAAGACCAGGGCAGCCCAGCCGCCGGCGTCCTTGATCTCTTTATATCCGCGCCAGATGGCCATCTTATTACGCATCTCCTTCTCGGACCAGCCGAAGTCATTGCAAGCTTCTATAAGAGCCGTCTTCCGGCACCTACTCGTGGGCACGCTCGGGTTTGAAGTCACCAGGAAATTGACATAGGATTCGAAAAATTCCATCCAGCGGGCTTGCACAATCACCTCAAGGGATCGACAAGTACGGCTGGCTTGTGTGATTTTGAGGCAAAGGCTATTGCTTTGGTTGAATAAGCAGCTGGCATTTCCGAGTGTGGCGACGTCACCTTCGCCTAAGAAACCATTTCGACTGGATAGAGCATCCATCCCGCCGTGATGCACGGTCTCGGTGTTAGCCGCCGTTGCGGCGATAGTGCTTGCACGCCAATGCTCCAACAAAATAGGGGGGTCTAGACGCGTCCCCCCGTGGAGCTGCTCCCAAACGCCGACGATAAATTTGTTCAACGAGGATTCTTGTTGAGAGAAGACAACTTCGTCCTGAACCTTCAGTCTTTTCGGGAAGTTGTGGTCAACACGTATTTGCCTTCGGGTATCAAGCCCATCCACAATAGGAAAATTGCACCGAGTAGGTCGCAAGGCGCTGAGAGTCTTCCTGCGGTCACTTCCCTCGGGAGAGTCACTGGATGAACCGCTGGGTGAATCTGCGCTTTGGACAGTTTTCCAATTACTTGATGCAGTTAATGGAGGAATGTGCGCTGAGGAATCCGCCACCTTGCCCGGCCCAGTTTCAACGGTCGCTGCTGGAGACTCGGGAGCACTTGACACTGCCGGTGGCAGCATGTCAGATAGGTCAAACACGGTCTAGTAAGGTAGTTAGGTAATATTCTGTAAAAGAAGCCGTTGGGCAAAGCACCGGTCAGTTAGTTTGACTTACAGACATGATCGGCTGTCGAACGGAATGGGGCCAGCTTTCCCCTGAAGTGGCAAGGTCATGAGTTTGACGATTATCGCCGTCGCGCCCATCTTCTACGAATGCCTCAAATCGCAACACGGGTGTTTTCAGAAGGGCTAGGGGTTGGTGATTCAGTAGAGCATTGCTGAGATGGTCAACTTGCTCAAGTATCGCATTGCTGATATTTTGACGGATAGACTCTAAATTGGCCGGAGACCCCATCTTACCTGACTATCGTGACACCTCTCAATCGGCGTGGTGAGATATGCGAAATGGAACCGGGGCAATTCCATAATAATGCGGACCGGAGCTAGTTAAAAGGGGAACGCGTCGTGAGCCGGCAGCGGGTAACCGGTAGACCGTAGACCCAGCTTTTGTTTGTCTAATCTATTACGTACTCCAAGAATATCTGACCCACCTGAATATTTCTGCCCGGGCAGAACTTGCGTCCCACATAGGGCGATTTTCCTTCGAACTTTTCTGGCTGAACCCTACCAAGATATTCAGTGTATGTATCTACTAGACGGCCACAAGGCGTCAGTACCAACAATTTTAGGTCACCGCTGGTCCGCGCGTTGCCCTAAAACGGAAACGAGTAGCCACTAAGAGCCCTAAAGGGCAAAAGGTGCTCTATTAGAGGAAGCTCATTGGATCAGATTGAGCGAATAAAAAATGAGGCTTGGCGTAGCTACAAAAAATTGTTTGATGACGCCTTTTGGCCGTCCATCGGATACTTCACAGGTTCAAACGTGCGTCATCATACTATCTATGCCTTCGTCTTCGAGCCGTAGTATACAACCCGGATTGAAGCGGTTTCTTCCAGGCACGACTTAGTGCCATACCCGCTAAAGTTATAGAGCAATGTCAGCCCAACATGATCAACTTGCAAGATAAGGAGAGCATATATGTAAACCGGCATCTACTAACTGAAGATAGTTACGATACAAGGTAGGGTAGGTCCCATAAAAGGTCCCAGTCTGAAATCGTGATTGGGAGAGCGCGAAGTTTCGGGTGCTATAAATCGAGTGACGCTCTAAATGTCCCTCGGAGAAGGCTTGTCCTACAGCTTCTGCGCCGGAAGCCTAGATACATGGCGGACCTACATCCAGGCAGGGATGTATGACTCGGCTGGGGTAAGCATTTCGTGAATCTTGGTACACCGCATCTCGCGCTTTTTAGAAAACTTCCGTGGGGGGATGGTAGAACCCCTTTTCGCTGGGGATTGGCGTTGATATATGTAGCTTGTCTAACTCCCTTCCAACTTCCTCGAACTTTCCTCTTCTCATCCTCAATCTACGCGGCACAAGTGCATTTCCGGAGTCGTATCTCGCTTTCTGTCTTAAGAGTAAACACGCGGGTCCTTCCGCTTGAGTAAGCGAAATTCTCTGACCACACTGTGACGGCAAGCGAAAAAAAAAGGCCACGGCCTGACCATGAGCGCGCGTAGTGAGAGTAGTCTGGGAACTGGGCCTCTCAGCACCCCGGATCCCAGTCCATACAATGAACACAGGAACGACGGAGACGCGGAAGGTCAACTGGAAAGACAGCGTTCGAAGGCCTCGTACTCCTACGAAGAAGTCCGGGGTTGGAGGCGCTGGAGGATCCTGCGGCCGGGGCGCGGCATGTATCACGACGTCAAGAGAAGACTTCCCTATTACCCGAGCGATATCACTGATGCCTGGAGCTACCGCACCGTCGCTAGCACGATTCGCATGTACTTCGTCAAGTAACGTCTTCTCTC